>JABASH010000832.1:20130-32811 GCA_019776445.1 Tomocerus maximus | reverse complement strand
TCATGAACTTGGGTGCAATTTTTAAATGTATTTCTGTATTGGCCTACCGTTTTGTGGATATACTATTGTAATATTGAGTTGTGAAACGGTTATGGGGAAATGTTTCGTTGGGTGCCTTCCCTTCTTTTGTGTTGTGAATTGAGCCAGGGGTACTTCTTGACGGCATTGTCTTGGAACAGAATCATTGCATTATATATTAGGAGAAAGTTCATGTTACCTTTTTCTTTATTAAGTTGTGCTATAATTATTTTTATACCCATTCATAGAGCTTTATTAGCTATACGCACATTGTTGTGTTGTTCAGTTGGGTCAGACAATGGGACTGCTCAAGACAATTGAAGCTCTGTAAGCTGAGCATTGTGCTATTCTGTCCGCGAGGTTGGTTCCTCTACAAACTGAGTTAGCTCAGCTGTAGTTACTATTGTAATAATAGTTTGGTTGGAGGAAGAGCTCTGTAGTAGTAATACATTAAATATGCACTAGTAGGTTCACTATAGTACATGGCACACTGTAATGGTGCACTATACTGTGTATTGGTACACTATACGTGGTAGACTCCAGAGATATATAGACTGCTAGTTTGTAACAAAGGAAAGTGAAGGAAGCAAGGAGATAATGAGGAAAGTAGGTCATTTCGTCCGTTTATTATTGTGCTAGTGTTGCGTTACATTTCGTTACGACAATGCAAAGGTATTACTTTCTAGCAGTTCCTCACCAGATTAGTGTTGCTATGTTCATTACGTACACTCTGGAATATTATTATTTCTTTTCCTGTTTCCTACAGTAAGACAGGAACACAGAAGGTAAGTCAAAAGTAGATTTCCAGCCAAACTAAAGGAAATTCAGTTTCCCTCTGTCTTTTGCTTATCTTTCTTCCCATCTCCAGTTTTATGTGAGTTAGGGCTGGAGTGAGTGAAATATGGCGGAGAGGAGTGGTTCGGTAGATCTGGAGATCATACTAGCAGTAGTGCTACATGGCAGAGCAGGCTGATACTAATTAAGTCATCAGGATTCGTGATTAGAATGGAGAGTGAAATGGAATAAAAGCTTGAGAGCTGTAAATTCTAATGTAGGGAGAGAGCATTAGTTATTTGTACAAATGCCGGAGATGTAGGTACCTAATGTGTACTTAATACACAGCTCGCTGTGATGTGGGTGGTGTGGAATACACCATTCAAAAGGCATCCCTATTTACAGACACAAGTATTCAGGCATTGCTTTCTTTATTCTTATGAACAAGAAATTCTTGTGCGGCTCTCCTAGTTGCTTACTTAAGTTAGTTAGTCAGAAAAACGTGCCCGGTGTCCTCAAGAAGTTATCGTCCTACCATTTCTCTCTTCTCTGTATAAATTACTAGTTGTCATGTCGCTCTCCCCTTTTTACGGCGTCCTTAAACACATATTTTATTACTACGAACCAACTCCTGAATATAACGTCCGCAATTCACAAGCACTTGCTTGCTTTACTAGAAGACACTTAAGTACCTTCGCATAATGTTATTCAATATTAGTCTATAACACTGTCTTGCTAGTACGGTGTTACTGTTGCTTGCAGAGGCACACTAGCATCAATATGTACAAGGAATTTTGTGTAAAGAATGGCAGCCTCTTCTGCCTGCCTTGTTTCCTGTTGAGTTGTATGTAGATTTATTTTCTGGCCAAGTTGAATGGGAGAAAATTCTTGCTTTGGTGTACGTGCAACGTGGCGTGAGACAGTTGAGTGTTTCTATTATGTGCTCTGCGCCTCAAGGAAGTTAAGTTGTCGTGTACTATTTGCCTATGAAAGAGTTGGGCAACTCGCATTCAGTCCTACACAAAAGTCGAAAGAGGACATGCAAAGGGAGACCAATTAGTCAAAGGAATTTCTTGTCATGCAAAGACATGAATTAGAATCAGTTTTAACCTACGACCAAGGAATCTCTAATTTATCAACCAAGATATTGGCGATCGCACTTTCCGTTATTTATTTAACTAAATGATACCATCTACTGGTAACTCCCATCTACATTTCCTACTCCTCCAACCATTCCCAATGCCATGGTTGTCATTTCTTTGCATAATTAATGGTCCACTTTCTGATTTAGTTTTGCGCACAACACCGTAACCAGAAAACTCTCATGGAGAAAGTAAAGCCCCAGATAGAAGTGGAAAGAATAAGTCATGGTTGGTTATCATAATTTGAAGGGTCTAAGTTAATCCCGTTGGCTGAGCTTTGTCGTCGAGGACCTTGACTTAGTCCTACATCCGTAATGGGTATCAAGTATCGTTTGGTTAACTCCCTTGACCGTTATTGACCGTAACAATTAAAAAGTTCGAATCCCTCAAGAGAATGTAAGACATTTCATGGCATTTACAGAAATATTCTGCGAAAATACCTGCAATATCTATGAACTATGAAGGGATTCTTTTGTTTAAATTTCAGAAATTTCTCTGGACCTTTTCATGGCATTTACAGAAATATTCTGCGAAAATACCTGCAATATCTATGAACTATGAAGGGATTCTTTTGTTTAAATTTCAGAAATTTCTCTAGACCTGAGTTGACAATTAAAACAAATTTTGATACCCTGACTTTGGTTGACTAAAACTATCAAACCAGTATGTAGTCTAACTTCACTTGTTAAATCGCTCAGGTCTTTTGTTAATGCATTGTGAATGGAGTTTTTATTGTATCCACATCCACCCAGGACCATGATAAGAAGAGATTTCAATACTTTTGTAGTAATCAGGAGATAAAATTGGATCCTATCCCAGTACATATACATAAGTTGGTTCGTTCAAAAGACTGAAAATACGCTATCAATTCCTATAGGGGTTGACGACAAGATTTGGAATGTCGTTGGCTATTCATGTCTAGTATAGAAACATTACTTACACCATCAGTAATATACCAAGTAGTTATATCTAACTACTTGGTATATTACTGGTACGGGCAGTACTAAAATATATGTAGTGAGCACACCTAGAAACATAGATTACAGATCTGATTAGTATTATTTATATGCATATATAACTAAGAAGGAGTGTATAAGCAGGATAAGTTATCTAAGTGCTAACACAAGTTGTGGTTTGTGCCGATTTAGAAGTGGACATGACTTATTTAGTGGATAAGGAAAAGGAAGCCCACATAGTTATACATGGTCTGAGTATACTACCTAAATAATGAGCTAAATGGTTACCTACTTATATATAGACTACATATTATAGAGATAGTGGAGTGGAGTGGGTTGGTGAACTGAGATCTAACAATCGGGAAGGGAAAAGAAAAGAGGATGCAGTGGAAGTAAAGTTTAAATACTTTAAATTGTCGTAAATATTTGATGGTGTAGTAAATAAGTAGCTAGTTGGGAAGTGGAATCAGAAAGCGAGTGTCCACGGAGGAGGGAGTTAGCTAAATATGTATATAAGTGATGTAAGTGTGTGTATGTACATGCACGAGATTTACAGCACAAACTTCCCTCATGAACTGCACATCTTAATAGAATCTTGAAAATTGGCCCACATGTTCCTCCTCCATCCACTCTGAGCTGATAGCCATATACCATACTTATTATATATGTGCATATGAGGACAGAGATAGTTGAATTGAGTTGGGTCACTTGGGCTCAGTCTCTGTCTGAGTGAGCTCCATCCACAATTCATGTCATGCCCTGCCACTAAATGGCTCCATTTGATGTATCTGTTCCTCCTAGACATCGCAGATATAGAGTCAGTTAGTATGCATCAGTAAGTACTCCTTCTTACTCTACTAGTCTACTAGTACTACTGCCTACTACTGCTAACTACATATACTTACATACTGGTATGTATGGTAGATGCAGAAGACGGAAGGAAGGAGAAACCGCTAAAGTCGAGAGATATTCTCGCAGCGGCCTTCATATTTTACTCATTGTTACTTATACTTATAAGCCACTAGTTAAGCCATCACTTCACATTGCATCATTTCTCTGCACACTTCCATAGAAAAATCGCTAAGGATTAGGGAAGAGATCTGTAGTGACTGACTGGCTGAACTGAGGAGGAGAACTAGCCAGACAGACACACACTTATCATAATAACATATGTACATAGTCCTTGCTTCCTTGCCTATAGATATTCCATCACAAGTTAATTCCACTTGATCTGATCTCTCCGAGCTAAGCGCTTAAGAAGACTGAGAGACATACATAGGTGGGTAGGTTGAAGGTAGGCAGAGAGGCCTCATTATGCACTAATACTTTTATCCAGTCACTCTCACAACTATTTGTGTACCACACACAAGACAACTTCAAAAAATGAGAGTTCTATCCGAGAAATTTTATCAAGGGAAATGGAAATAATAGGATGAACACTTAGCCACGTTCTATAATCTATATACAGCTCAGCATCAACTATGCAAAGCTTCTTATTTCCCATGCACCACCCTTACACTCCACTACATTACTTTGTAATACTCTCTCTATTCCCACAACTACCCACACTAATATATGGCAGTATGTCCTCCTGTGTACTATTCTTTCCGTTCTCGTCCCATGCATCTATGTAGTCTTCTCTGCTTTATGTGCACATGACCAACTTTATGCCTTTATGCACTATACATGTACATGAACTTATGTCAAAGTCTTATTGCTGCACCATACCTGTCGCTCATACCGCTGAACTCCTCGCTCGCTGTTATAATATCAATACCACCAATTAAATATTTGCCAAATTGTGCCTCTACTAGTCTACTCATGACAGTTTTTGAAATCATTCTCAGCTTTTTTGTGTTTTGACTGCCATTTAAGCAACTCTGTCAATGTAGACCATGTAATAGATCAATGTTTGGCAAATATTATCATTAAATATACGGTGAGATGTGTGCTGGTCTGTTTTGCTACATTGACGTTGACACATATGCCAGTGCAGTTACATAAGGATGAGTGTTATGTAGGCGTAGAAGTGTAAGGAAGTGCTATTAGTGTAGTTATACGAGTCTTGCTTCGGAGAGATGTCTGGGAGTTGGTGTGCCGTATACGT
The DNA here is from genome assembly GCA_019776445.1 of Tomocerus maximus. NCBI lineage: Eukaryota > Metazoa > Arthropoda > Collembola > Entomobryomorpha > Tomoceridae > Tomocerus > Tomocerus maximus. The sequence continues at coordinate 27,814 of JABASH010000832.1, read as the reverse complement.
GCCGTATGCGGCTATATGCCCGTATCGTGGTGCATTTGAGTGACTTGAGTTGTCGGTCTTAAGTAAAAGTGAAAGCGAAGTTAACTGAACGTGGAATGTTCCTAAGTTATTGCCACCTATGCCATCGTAAAGAGTAGAAAGTTGTAAGATAACTTACACAGGGTTACTTTATATCTCATGGGAATTTATTGGTTTAATGTAAAACTCGAGGAGCACAATGACAATGAGTAGCAACCTAAGTATTCATACATCAAAAATTCAATTAAAAACTTTCACTCCAACTTTCTCCATTGGTTTTTCACGCATGGAACAAGAAATGGCTGATTAACATTTGTTATTAATGAGTCCACAACCACATGGCGATCAAGGTGTACATATTGCATTGACGAATGTCGCCTAGAGAAGCCTACATAATTCAGCCTACGTATATCTAGTCATAATCACAAATAGACCTCCAGTTGATCTCAGAGAGAAAATATCACTCTGGGTTAGTATGCATTTGAAGGAGGCTATTCTGAGTTGGGTTAGTAAGTGAGTACGTAGCAGGAGATCCTTATTGTTGATGTAATGTAATGCATTTATTCTCTGGGAGACAAGCCATTGAAAGTAGAGCTGAGTAAGAGCATTATGTATAGTGCATGTAGGTAAGTAGGAGAAAATAAATGCCTTTTGAGCCCTGGCAGTGAAAGCAGGAGAAAAATGGCTGTAGGGTGCAATTTATAAAACGATTGATGAGCAGACCATTTATCTATGCCATAAAAAATCAAGTGGAAGTTGAATAGTGTCAAAAAAGTATGTAATGGAGCAGGCAGCACATCCTCCCTGCCTCCCTCCACTCGACTCTTTAGAAATATTCTTCACTTGCCCGAACTAGTTCATGCTTGCTTAAGACCAGCCAGATAGGCCAGTTCACTCACTCACGTCCCTACAAACCAATCCAAACTAGACGGGGATAAGAATACATTATTGGCAAACATTTTCCTTTCGTAATCCGCTGTGAGAAAGTCTCTCTTAAAATCCCTGTCGTCTAAGGTACCTACATTGCTACTGCAGCATAGCACACAAATGCCACGGTTCTAATACAAAATGTCTTGCACTGAGTGAACTGCATGTTTGTGTTGCAGACCAGACTCGTCCTCTCTTATTTAGTGCCATTTGCAGTAGAAATTCATCTGGTCCTCTACATTTACTGCTAAAGTACCTGTTCTTACATCTCGGAATAATAGATTGGAAGATGTAAAAGTATTATCGTGAACAAGATTTTGTTCCCTTGCTCTGTCCAGTTGCATCATATTTGTAATCTTAATAGCACCCTTCACAAAGCCTCTTAGTTCTTAGCTGAATATGTCCACTGCAACTTCTACATTCATCCATACATACATTGTTATCTGCGTGATAGTGATGATTTGATAAATCACTATACAGTTATGCTCTTTATGAATGATTTTTTTCTTTTTTCAACGGGTTGAATTAGTATCCAATGTCAAGTTGTCCAAATATAAAAAATTGTTATGTAATATCTACTACATATACAATTCATAGCTATTGTGAAATTGTATTCAAACTTTGACTGATGTCAATAAATTTACTTCGTGGGGCAATAGCAAAGCGTTGATTGTAAAAGAGATTTTCGAATTTGAAACCTAAAATCCATATGCAACATTCATATTTTTTTAACCAGCGTCTTAAGACCATTGGCAAGATTCTACTCAGAAAATCAAGGACAAATGGATCGAAAAGCACTAATTGTGACGTGAAAGAAATGGAAATGTGGAAGTTGTATATTTATATATATTGACATGTTAAAGTTCTAAGTATGAACACTTGCCCCATACAGTACATGGCATACTTATACTAAATTAGTACTAAACATCTTTCTTTTTCCAAAGTTTACCATTTTACGAGTACGTACAGTATATAAGGGAAGCATTGGACTGACTGAATAGACTCCAAGTACTTTTATGTGTAGGTAAAGTGAAAATGGAGAGTAAATGAAAATCCTTTCTCCTCCCCTTTGGATCCTATGCAGATCTACTAACTAAATTACACCGAGGCACTTATTAACTTGCTCCAGAAGGTTCTACATAGATTGGTACTTTATAGCGTATACATACGAATGAAGTTTAAAGAAACGGGCTCTGAAATGATAAATGCCCACCTCCTAATGATGATTATATAATTATTAGACACTTCCATCAGATGTACTTTAGAATTTATGAGTAGTTTTAGTTGGTGTAAGTTGATGGAAGAGTTGTTGAGCTATGTAAGTATGCTTAGTGATTATTTACTGAATCCCAGTCTGTGAAGTATAGAGATACACATGAACACATACGCAATAACTCAGGGAAGAAGAAAGAAAAAGAAAGTTTGGCTTTCGTTAGGTTGGCTTAACTATTCCTTGAGCCATTCTATCACTTTGACCTGATTCTCGTTGTTAACTTTCTCTGAGAGTTCTCCGCTTCAAATGCTGTCATAATTTCATCAAAATTCCATCACACTTCCATTTCATGGAAATGAAATTCTACATTAATTTACTTTGGCGAAGCATTTAATTGAGTTTAATAATTTCCAGTTGGCTGCACTCTGGAACTGTAGCATATCTCTCAACATGCTCTTTTGCTCCTTATAGTATAGGTATACACTCAAGAACTGACACAAGCCACATGTTTAGATATATAGATAGATATATAGTAATTTATATAGTAATAGTAGTACACAAGTTGCAATACAATACACAAGAGTTGTATTTACTCGCTACATACTTTCTTTTTTGTCCTCTGCCTCGCCTTGTTTAAAGTAATTGGAGAAAGTTTGAGTCTAGTTTGGTTAGTTTAGCTGAGTTACATCATTCCTAACTACATAAGTAGGAATGCCTAGCTATCCAGAAGAGTTCTTAGTTGGCTCCACTTACCTTAGCACCAGAGTAGTTATGTCTTCATTCAGCTGTTCTAGTAACTGTTCTAGTAACTGTTCTGGTAACTGTTCTAGTAACTAGTAGTGTGTCCTTACTTACTCAGAGTCCTTGCTTACCCAACTACTTTGGCATTTCACTTAAGCTAAGAGAAGCAAGATCAATCCGAGCAGAGAAAGCAAAGCAAAGAAAGTCAAACTCTAAGAAAAAGAAACCTAGGTAAAACTAAACTGAAGGAGCCAACTTAGCAGACATTTATTGATTAAGAAGTGGATGCAAGAACTATATCATACTACTCCACTCACTGCCTCATACCACTCCCGAGAACGCAATTTACATGTGTGCAGTGTGTGGATGTATTATGTCGGAGGAGAAGGGGAAACTCTGCTGCTTCGTTAACTTGCTCAAAGTTGAAAGGTAAAGAGTGATTGCTGCAAAGGTCCAATTCAGTTCATCCGTCCTTACCACCTTGTGCAATCTACATTACGTATTACATCACCTGAGACTACTTTTCTGGACCTCTTCCTGTTCATACACATCCCATGCTATCCTCATCTAAATATAACCTAAAACCCTCTTATATATCAAAGGTCCCTCGGGATCCTGTCTGGTTTCTTCTGTGTGGCACTTTTCTTTAGCTCTATGGTCCGTGGTGAGCTGATTAATCATTAAGCGTAAGAAGGACGTGGGCAGACTCAACTCCTAAAACAAGTCTGAGCAAGGAAGACTCAACCTGTCCCTGAATCTGCATACAAATAGTTCTACCTAATTGTCTTTCATAGTCTTTCAATTTACTCGGTTTTGCTCTGTGGCTTTTCCTCAGTTGACTGACAAATAACAAATTCTGTTTCACCATCCACCCAGCTAAATACGGTAGACACTACTTCTAAGGGTGAGACTGTTATATAATATACATACCTGCTTTTGAGTGCAGTCGTTGACTCTGTTGCTGTTAGGAAACTGCAGTACGTAGAGATGGGAAGAGGAGTGTATAGCAATTATTATTGTATCAGCAGTAGAGTAGGCGGGTATTTGGTGGTGGTGGTAGGTGGATAGATAGTCGAAAGGTGGTTTGGTGCGAGTCGGCTCCTTCACTCTTGCTTTCTTGGTTTGATTTGATTTCTTCACGGAGTAAATGTCTTACCTTCGACTTATCCTCTTCTGTCTACCTCCCTCCTGATAGCTGCAGTCAGAGAGGAGTAAGTTATACTTCTGTGCATATGTGACTGACGAAGGCAGGCTAAGAGAGTGAGTGCACTGAAAAGACCGAGTCCCAATGGCTCGCTCCTATTCCCTTTATTGATTGTCAAAGTTACAAAGTTGTAGTCGGAAGAAGAGAATTCCTTCTTTTGTTCTATTCGGGGAGTAGCAACAGGATAAAAAGGCCAACTGGCAGTTTGCACCCGAAAGGTAGAGAAGCAATAATAACTGATAGCGAGACATCTTGTATGTACATAGATACGGGATGCAAACTATGATGATGCTACTCTATGCACATATTTATTTATGGTACATGACCGGTATTGTGTGTCTAGGTATCTGCATATTCCCAGGCTACTAATAAATAGCGGCGATGTTTATGAGTGGGTTGGGGTGAATCATCTCTTGTCTCTAACTCCTTTACTTAATAAGAGAGATAAATATGTAATAAATATACCCGCATCTTCCCACCATCCTTTCCCCTTTAACTCCTCCCATTCCTTTTCTCTTTCATATATTTCACTGCAAAATATTTGCAGATAAGGACATCTACTTTTCCGTGCATTGTGCAGGCTTTGGTGAATGCCAATAATCCATTAAGTGGGATTTAGATGTATTAGCTCCCAATTTCAGATGTGTTCATCGTATTGTAATTTATTTATTATTCAACAAACCTCTCAGCTTCCAATTACAAAGTAATTGTAGCCCACCAGATCCAAACTTATTGGCCTGTCCTTTTGCCAGTAGGATTGGCGTTCCTGTGTTTTTTGGTGATCAGCCGATTTTTAGAGTGTTGTTGAACCCGACAGTCTACATCATCTGAACCTGATTCCCATAGTCATGCACCCAACGATCAACTGTAAACACTACACAAAAATGTAAATCGTCCTGTCAGCTGTGTGGCTTTGCCATTAAGTAAATACATAAGGGTGATTGCAGGTTGTAGAAGGTTATGAAGCAGGGTGGGTCACGTACTCAAGCGGAAGTAGATTTTAGAGGGGGATCCCTTTTTCCCCAAAATTGTCCCCCCCCACCTACAAAATATGTAAGTGAAGATGTAATTTCGAGTGAGTTTCTCGTTTACAGTGGGCTGAAAATTAAAATTTCGACTGAAAATAAAAGTTTCGGGTTTTTTGGTGCACAGTGGACTGAAAATTATGGAAGGGTAGGTTTTTGTAATTCGGAATACATAGACTGATACCCTATATTCAGATAAAGCTCATTTGATAGGGCAAGCTCCAGGCACACCATTTACCTCAAGGATATTCCCCGTGCTTATTTAGACACCGAGCCAAGAATACCCCATCCAACTGCCCTCAGAAAGAGTCAAGCTCCAACCGATAATCGAACTGGCGCTCGATTAGACTTATTTTTTGTCTTTCATTCGTGAAGCCTCACTGATTTACACAGATCTTAGCTGAAATTATTAGATGACACCGTTCTTCAAGCTTTGACTCAAAAACCTCAGTTTAGAACGATAATTTTAGAACTCTCCTGGAGTCTGTGTCTGTTATACGGGACATAGTTGTAGCCATTTAGTTTTATGACCCGAAAGTGGAGATGTGACAAGTAGTAGTTATTTCGGAAAAATAGAATTCAAACACTTAGGCTTTGAGCATCTGTGGCACTAATAAGTAAGTATTTTCTGCTTGCAATGGCAGCGTACACTTATTGGTGGAGTTACCTCCGAGTGTGTGTAATCTTGTGCCAAAGAGAAGATTATATTGCTCGTTGATCGATTGAGTGAAGGATGTGCGTTATTCCAGTGGGAAGTAAAAAGAGTAATAAAACGTTGGCAGACTGAAAGTCGAAGTGCTAACTGTATATAGAGAGAGTGTGTATGAATAGAGTGTATGTATGTATAAGTGTATGTATGTATGCAGGAGAAGAAAGAAAAATCAGGAAGAAGTGGAAGGCAGGCCGTTGTTATTTTACGCAATGCAATGTAAAGTAGCAAAATCTGAAGATGAAAGCATTGGATCCTAAATTGAGGCAGAGAAATTGAAGATCTCTAGATTTCGTATCTGAATCTCAGTCCGCTTCTCTAATGGGACGAGAACGGAGTAATTTCTCTCGATAATTGTCCTCTGAGTGAGTTCCATTCGAATTCTTTCCTTCTCTTCATCCTAACTATCCTATCTCTCCCAACCTAGTAGAGATGTGCTCAAATCAAATCACTCGACTTGCTCTGACTTGCATCTTCCTAAGTGCTAGTGGCTATATTTATCTCCATATATCTGCAGACTTTGTAGCTACGAGGATTTTTAAGTATTTGTAGTCAAATAGATGCTTTGAAATGCAGTGAACAAGTTGTGCGAGCAGAATTCCTCCACCTTCAAGTGTATAACTACTACAAATGATGTGGTTTACTTAGCTTCTCCTTCTGACGTCAGACGAGGTCTATTCAGATTAGGTCGTGTGAATGTTCTCAACAACTTTATACTTTTATCCTTTGAACAGACTGCACTTTAAACTATAGACAGAACCTTTACAACTAATTGACATAATATGCAGCATTATCTCCTATACGCTTGGCTGCTCTATTCAACTCCTAGTATATTATAGCCATTAGTGAAGAATAAAATCTTATGAAGTGAATGAAGTTCTAGAACTGATGTTTAAAGTACTATATTCTAAATACGTAACAGCATGTAGCAATGCTCTTCTATCATAAAACTATATTCAGTAGACATCTATATACATAGGGAATGGGTATTTGCATGCGGATACCCAAGGCATGCAGGGCTGGAAAGAAAAGATCTCAGAGGATCTGAAATGTTTATAAAGTCAGTAAATGGAGACAGAGTGTGTATGTAGTTACTTTATTTTGATTTTGGCTCTCCTTTGGGTCTCGGACACGGAATTACAAAGGTTTAGAAATCGGAAGAGCCCATTGAATTGAAGGGAAATCCTGGATGGATACGACAGCGAGAATGAATGAAAATAGACAGAGAGTGCACGTAAAGAAGCAATTGGAGAGGAAGACGCAATTCACACAGGAAATAAAATAAAATAGGCAGACTGGAATCCGAAAAGTGAAACAGGAGAACCCGATGTCCTCCTTTCCTTCCATCACTTCCACCCGAAGCTCCCCTCCTTTCCCTGCCTCCAATTATCACAGATAACTCTTTTTCAAATCACCGTTTCCCTTTCTGGAAGTAGATACACTAAAAAAATATAATTTTCCGCAACATAAATACACCAAATCAGAAAGTTGTATCGAAATTGTCATAAGTTATCAATCGTGTGCATGGTATTATGCATGTACCTTACTACATTGCTCCACAGGTAGTAGATGATCTTGAAAATACTACATAGACAAACTCTCAGTGAATACATTTTGAATCCATTACATCCATTACTTGCAGAGCTATTTTGAAACGTTGTGCCATATAAAGGGAATGCAATTAATGGGAGAACCCGCATTTGCATTCTTTGCAAATAAGTGCAATTTACTTTTAATTTGCAGATAGACCTACAGAGTAGTACCGGCCAGACTAAAAGGCCCCATCAGCCCCACCGGCCCCATCAGCCCCACCGGCCCCAGCAGCCCCACCCATCAGTTTAGGTTAG
>JABASH010000832.1:0-20096 GCA_019776445.1 Tomocerus maximus | reverse complement strand
TTAGGTTAGGTTTTTCGGGGTGGGGCGGGTGGTGCGGCTGGGGCGGATGGGGCCTTTTAGTCTGGCCGGAGTAGTACTGCAAACAGTAGGTAGGGTACTACCAGAAAGTGACACCGCGACAATTACGAATTGATAGACTTGGAATAATTAGCAACCAAAATATGTGTTTGGCTATTTCAGTGGTGAAGCAAACGTTCGAGACTCAAGTGTCGAGCCAGCGGGCACTGCGCGGAGGGTCGGCTCTTCTAGAATGCCTGATCCTTCCGAACTACATCCGTGACTATGTGATTGTCACTTCGTGGGTGCGCGACAAGTCTTTCAACATCCTTCCCACGTCCCTGGAGTCTGACAACAAGTACTACATGATGCCAGATGGGCGTTTGTTAATTTGGCAAGTGGCCCCCCAAGATATCTACAGCTCTTACCAGTGCCGAACGCTTCATCGTCTCACGGGTCAAACGTCTGTGAGCTCTCCAGGGAAAATCATCATCAACGGTAATAACCATAAAACAAAATAAACCGCGAAAGCAATTAAGCCGGAGATTTATGTAAATGCTGGACGCACACCGACTTGCATCTTAACATCCGGATTACCTCCCGTAATCCCCTCCTGACCTCCTTCCCGGCATCTTCTCCTCCTGCCTTGTCTGACCTGCCTGTCTCGCTCCTGCACCCGCCTGCCCGCTCCCGCACTGCTCCACATGGCGTGTGTCGCTCCGAAGAGATACTTAAATAAGTAGCATTAGTCTGATGTGGACTAAAGGATGAGTGCCCTGATCCCATCTCCTTGCCCATTCCCTCCCGGTTAGCGCAGTTGTGCTGTGCTTCTGTGGCTATTTATTTACTCGTTCTGCATTACATTACAATGACATGGGCAATAAGGGAAAGCTGTTGGCCCATTTTATTGCCCGTTTGGTAGACGGGACTCTTACGATACCAAGTACCTACCTATCTACAGTATCTAGACGAATCTAATGTATGTGTCTGATAGAAGGGGAAGGTACGAGCCGTCCAACGCTTCAGCACCGACTGGGAACTGTGGTCGCTAAAGAAAATGATGTCGTCGTGTTGCCTTGCATTGCACTTGGACATCCCAAACCTTCCTACAAGTAAGCGTTTCTACTTTAATCGTTCTCGACCTAGTTCTCCCATTGTTACAAGAATTAGAAATACATTCCATATTTTTTAAGTATTTCACGTACGATATACAAAGTTGTAAATTAAACTGCTCCTAATTATCTTAAACCAACAAGAATTTATAAAAGTGTGACACCCCAATAAACTTACAATTAAGTTCGTTTAGGATTTGAAGCTTTAAAAGAAACCCGTATAACTGTCAACATGCAGGTTCAACCGCCTGTACTACAACTATAAATACGTCAGTTTGTTCATAAATCAGCCTTGTACTAGTGGTAGTTATTTGGAAACTACTGATCTTGCTGTAACTCTTGGATAAAGGTCAAATTAATGTTTTTGTTTACAATTTGCAACCATTTCAGTACGGATTAAGAAGTTGCGGATAAAGATTTTTATGAATGAATTTCATAATGTACAATGTTTAGCAATTGATCGATCTCTCGATTACAATTTGGAGAGGAAGATAAGTAAATAATTAATAGATAGAGTTTGATTAAGCGTGTGTTGTTGTTCTGTGTGCAGGTGGTTCAAGAAGGAGGGTAGCCGACTGACGCCTGTGATAGACGACTCCGTAGATGAGATGAGACAAAGTGGGCGGAATGTAATGGATGCTGGTGGAGTCGGAGTCAAAGTCCGTCACGGTAGTTTAATCATACATTCTGTCAAAGTAGCCAGTAAAGGACTGTACCTGTGCAATGCTTCCAGCTCGGAAGGAAGTGATTCATTAGAGGTAACATTATTTGACTCGTCACCCACCCTCCCTCCACTTTTCGTGATTAACTTTTTAATTTTTAGCGCAGAAAGGGTTTTATCAGTAAAATTACATCTGTAGCTGATTTGGTCGGAGTTTTGCCATTTTTATTGTTCTAGCTGAGATATCTTAGCGTGTCCCACAATGTGTCAACCCGGGTAATAGCCGGAATTGGGGCCAAGTAGAATGTGGGTTAGTGTGGATGGTGTGGAAAGAGAAATGTGCTGAAAGAGTTTAATTGGAATGGCAGGTGGAGCTGACAGTGCGCTCTCCCCTAGTGATAAATCTGCAGCCGGACAAAGTGACCGTTGACCTAGGGAAGAATGCAGATTTCTCTTGTGTAGCTTCTGGTGAGCCTCAGCCTGTCTCGATTGTGTGGCTCAAAGACGGAGTGACCTTACGTGCAGGCAGTACAGCTGGCAGAGTGAGATTCATCGGTCAAAGTCGAATTCAAGTGGTCGGAGTTGTCAGAGAAGATCAAGGCATTTACCAATGTGTCGCCAAGAACGATTACGAAACAGCTCAGCAGTCGACTCAGCTCTGGCTCGGAGGTAAGCCCCCAGAAATCATTTGTAAATGCTACAGAAAAATGAGAAATTTACGTGAATTAGTGGAATAGTTGGAAGAGCGTGTTTGCCAAATGCTTAATACGCCCGTACTTACACGAGTGTATCCAACTGTCCTTTAGAGTTAATTTAGTCGTTATTTATGTAACCCCGAAAGTTTTCATTTGCACATTTTGCTGAAGACCAGAAAAAGTTGACTTTCTCCCCACAAGACAGTCGGATCGTGAGAGACAGTTCTCTCGTATTTGTAATTTGCATTTCTTTATCTGGCATTTACAATTTCGTCAAAAGTTTCATTTGAGAATTGTGTGCTGTCTCGACTATTCACTTCCGTGCATATTTCTAGTCCATAGGAAAAGGAGCGATTGGGGAAGATTTATGCGGAAAGATTTTCCCAGGTCCTTTCGCCAGGAAATAAATTGAGCTCAAGAGACTAGTTACATTATTTATCATGTGCCAAGCCGTGCCAGTAGCACACTAGACCCAGACAGACACATCACCGTTGCACTCACACTCAACTAACACAGCAGTTATTGTGGGAGAGGAGCAAATAGCTTTCGAGTCAGATAGGTAAATTCGGAGTAGGGAAATTACGTTCATAGCGGAAAGATGTCCACAGTGGAAGTTGAAGTTATGTAAGTGCATGTGTGGAGCAAGGCGATCTATGAATGTGAAATCTGAACAAGTTAATAAGAAAGTGAGGCAGAAAGGTGGAGCGTATGTGTGGGGAAGTTAATAGGTTTAGTGCCACCGACACACAGACAGACACAGAACCATGTAAGCCCTATGTAAGACTGGCTATAAATAGCGCAATACCAACTCTGACTACTCTGTTTTATAAAATAATGTTATTAGGGTGTTGGTGGTGGTATTCTGTATAAACTGCTTTCTCTCTCCCAATGAAAGGGGAGTTGATAAATGTAAATGGAGAAAAAATAGCGAGTCTTTAGTCCGACGCTAGAAGCACAGTTTAGTTTAGTTGTGGGCTTGAAGTTTGCACTCATTAACTCATTAGCGGGCCAATTTCTCAAATCAGAAGCTGGAAAAAAAGTAATTAAGTCTGAGGGAAGAAGAAAGAGAGGCTAGCTACCTCGACTCGTGTCGATTTAACTCTCTCCGCTTTCCTTCTGCTTTCTCTTCCACTTTCTCCATCAAGGCCACACCGGAGCGGGGAAGAAAATTAAAAGAAAGTTTTAACTGGTTGCTGCTGTGCATTGTGCACTGAGCGAGTGTATTACTCAGCTGCTGGCTCTGTCTAAATAGTTTCTCTACCTGCAATAATAGCTAAGTGAGGTCTGAAATAGGAGTTGTTACAAATACAATAAGCAGAGGAAAGTGGAGGAGGAAGTGGAGGAGAGGAGGGAAGTGATTTGTGGACTCTTTTGGTTACTCTCGACTCGACTCCAGCCAACGCTGCACGCAACAGACGCACATGGAGAACCCATCATCACAATCCTACGGTTTCCCCTTTTCGGTTTGTCTTGACTTGAGGTTGGCTCCCGGCTCCTCTTTTCCACACGATTTATTAGTCGTCCTTATTCCAGCGTCTTGTCTTGCCTTGTCTACTTTCTGCATTAATATCTTCCTGCCATTAACTCATAGCTGTCTCAGCTTATCTGAGAGAACACTCTATAGAAAAAATCATCATTCAGCGAGATGCATCCTCTTCTCTCCCTGCTGGATAACATTATCTTCTAATAATGCTGCCTAGGCATCTGCTCACAGACCCGCACAAACTTCGCATAAATACCTCTATTTATTTAGGTCCTTAGATATCACAAAATGAATTATACCGTCTACCGATGCTTTCCCTAGCCGAACATTCCTTCCCCATACCTACCTTTAAATATTATGCCAGACTCACTCAAATATTGCGTGTCTAGCTATCCAAGTAGGTGCTAAAGTTTTTTCCGGTTTCTCTCCGATGTGGTTGTTAGAGGAATTCTATTAAGACTTTTCTGTCTCAGCCTATTAAGGGAATTGTATTTGGATAATTATCTTTCTGGCTACCTACTACACAGCTGTCCAAGGTGGGCTCAAGTGAAATCCTAGCGATAAATGAGCACCTGACAGCTATACTGTCTCTATCCAATTTGTGCATATTCCTGCCAGTAAATATACCAAGCAGAATAAGCCTAGATATAGCACTAACTACCGGGCTTCACTTTTATTTACGGTTCATTCCTTAACCCACATATATATACTATACAGTCCATCTATAGTATACAGTCTATCTATCTATAGTTGATAGTGTACTACCTTAAGTACATCTCTGGATATATTCTATTATTATTGGCAAAAAGGAGTGCAGACAATGCTAGTACATTAAATATATAATGAAAGTAATAGAACTAATAATTATACTTGTCAGTTAGTTAATCACAGTCATAACGGGAAATGTAAAAATGGTAAGACAAAAACGTAATAATATGAATTGGGAGATTCTGATAGCTGGATATGTCTAAGATAGTGAACTTCTGTTATGCTCAGTGAATGAGTTTATAGAGAAAGTGAGCGAGTAGGAGGAGCTGAGTATAACTGACTAAGGTAATTCTGTCTCTCAACTACAATATCTGAGTTGAAGTAGTGGAAGCGGACTGGTTTGGTGGGAATATTCTCTATAAGTACTATCCACGGTGTAGATATAAATAAGTACCTTCGTTCTGTTCCAGGCAGAGCAATAAAAATGACTGTTCTAGGTTTTCGTGCTTTCCTTCCTTCTGCTCATCATGTACAATAAAGTTTAGACGATTTCACTTGACACAACGTTTCTTATTTCCACAGACTACTCGACAGAGTCAAGTGAAGAGATTGTTTGGTGCGATAAAGAGATACGTTAGGAGCTGAATTCAGTTGACAAACCTCAGCCTAACCTCCAAGAAACCCAACCAAACCAGTTGCTCATTAATTGGGAGGGAAAGACTGTGGCCACTCTCATTCATCCCGATCCATTATACATTATTATATTATTAGGGATTTCCCTGTCTCCAGAATACTCATATGGAAATGAAAGTAAATATAGCAGGTCGAACACCGCGTATTGCGAAGTGCGTACTCGGAGGCTGTGCTGTACTGCCTCAGCCAGCCCTCGGATATAAATAAATCAGGAGGCATCATTTATACAGGATGATTTCTAGCAACGTTTAGTACCACTTTCACCGTGTAAAAGAAGACTTTCACCAGTATGAAGAAAGCACTAAATAGAAATCGCGTATGTTGGTGAAAGTGTCGGGATTCTTTTATGATGTTAGAGCTTTACTAAAAACGACCAGACTGCGCAGTGTTCTATGTTGGACCTTGTTTAAATAAATACATGCCTAAGAGCATAAATGTGGGTATGCATAAAGCATTGGCTTCTAAAAACAGTTGCTTAGTTGATAAATAGAAAGCAATAACATGAATTTTCTCTGCAGCATCGATTTGTTTTGTCTTTTGTATCTTCCTTTGGCTGTGGTATAATTTATCCTTATAATGTATTTATATATGTATGGTTAGTACTTATGCACAACTAGGTGGGTGGAAGATCCCGGTAGACTGACGCATGAAATATATGTAGTAGTATGTAGTTACAGCTGTGTATAGGTACTCACTTTGTAGGTCGCGACTTATTTTACATTTGATTTTACGCAACTCTAGTTTCCTTTGCAGAGTTCTCTGATTTCTTCGGAAAGTCAAGTTTGCAATCAGGAATTGAGATCAGAGGGCAAGACAGAAAGGATAGAGAGACCCGGAGCGACTCTAGAAATATAAATATGTCATGTTAACTTGAACACAAAACTCAAAGCAGAACTTTCAATCTCCACTGACTTTCTACTCAGCCCTATGTTCGAGCATCATTATATATTACTTATAAGAACTCTATCTGCCAGACATGTACATAAATGTTAAATTAAAGTTGTTGGCACTTTGTGTTTGTGCAGACCCATTATTATTTTCCACTAACTATGCTGACTACACTACGCACTACAAACTCTATCTGCGCCTGGCATTTTTTGTCAAAGCGAAAATGATTAACCTTTTTTGTGTACAATACGCACACATGTACTTTCTTCTATTTCCCAGTAAACACTTTTCTTCGAATTGCAAAACTGTGCAATAGTAATCAAGAAATAGCATTTACTTAGTATGACCTTTTTCTTACTCACACTATAGACGCACAAATGAAACTACATGTTCATTTTAGAGTTTTAAGATTAGTTTCATCTAATGCAGCTCCACAGTCCAAATGTAAATGCATACACATGATGTACCAGAATTAGGTGTATAGTCCTATAATATAGTAAACTAGTAGTTATATAGGGCACATAATATAGTGCTGAGATTTTGAAAGTCTGTCTATTATAAAGTGTATCTGCCGGGTAGTTTGACAACTCTGGCAAGTATCTTTCTCCAGTCACGTAACATCAGGATAAAACAGAGAATTGGTAGTAAGACACAAAACTTTAGAAGAGTACATGTAGCAACATTTCTGTAGTATTAGTATATAAATTGGAAGAGCTGCATTCAGAGACTGGTATGGTAGGCATTCTACGGGAGCAAGAGTAACAAGTCAAACACCGGGAAGCTGTTTCCGCTGCTGTAATGTAATAGTATGGGTTTCCCACGGATTAAGTACTCTCTCTACACATACATACGGACTACCTACGTACTTGAATACATCCAGTAGTTACTTCCTCTGCGTAGTTTTAAGTGAATCAGAGCGACTTTGTTGACTTTACTTATAAGACGACGTTCGATTGAATTGCATTTGGTTGGATTTCCTCTCCACTATTTGACATTAAGAAAACATTCAAGGCATATTGCAGGAAAGCACAGAGAAAAGGGGAACATTCAGTTTTACTAGTCATTTTAAGTGCTTAGGTAGTAAAATATAATCTCGAGCCAAGTACATATCATGCTGCCCATACGCAGTACTATTTTCAGTTCCAGCCGAAGCAAAAATCTCTAAATGTCAGGAAACCCCATAAAAGTGAATGTTGACTCACATCAGGAACTGCTGCAAAATTTGGATTTTTAAAATCCAAAATATGACGTCATTGACATTTTCACTTTGCTACAGAATTTTTTATCCTCCAAGCACTCTTGTGCCTGGTAAGTTGGACACTAAATAATTCGCTCGGATAGAAGGGATTGTTCATTACTCAAAGAACTCATCACTTGCATGAATTCATGATTTGTGACACTCATCTTCATCTATCGTCGTGATTTTTGAATTTAATTAAAAATTGCCATTACTCTTCTAATCAAAATCATTGTATAATGTTAGATACATTAATAGAAGATGAATAATGAAACAGTAATCTCGTTCATAGCCAACAAATGTGGATAGACAGTTACTTTAGTTTGTTATACAATTGTGTGAAGTACTTTAATGAAATGTACTAAACTGTTTGAATGTATTTATTGCGGATATAGAGAGAATCAGAGTGGACATGTAAGCTGTCCCAGTTTGAGAACAAATGAGTGGGTTAAGTTGATATTGTAATCACGACCAATCAAACAATTCACTTGAGTGAGTTGAGAACAAATGGACAGAGTGGCTGAGTATATTTGGATAAGGTCCGCCAACTCGCCTATATAATATTGTGTCTTGGAGGAAAATCCTTCCGTGCTCTCCATTTGGTGTAATGCTCAAGTTTTTATATGTGTAGCTTTGTAAGTAGAATGAATATAGAGAGATATTTAAGTTAGTGGTGTCAGTATACTGTGTGTATATGCTATATGTATGTATATGTGTGGGCATGGTTCACGTGGGGAGTTCTGGGATTCGTGTCTGAGGAAATAGGAAATAAAGTCTTTCCTTGAGTTTGAGACTTTGTCGGAGAGGAAAGTAAAGGAATGACCATCAACTCACATTCACATTCTCCAGCAAGACACGATACTCAATCTCAATTTTCGTCTGAGCTGAGGAAATAGAGGAACTGGTTCTACCACCCAGAATGTAAGTACTACAACGAGGAGAGAAAGCAGGAGAAAGTTCTAGCTGTACACTTAAATATACTCACCTCTGTCACTGCTCTGCCTATGCTATAGTACAATTGAGTGCAAGTGTAATATGTACTTGCAGATATAGTTCATTGGGAGATGAGGGCGTCTCTGCTGAGTACTACTAGATACTAGGACGGTGAGGATCAACTAAGTTTGGAATGCATGTAGATACTTATTACGGTTCAAGTGTTGTATCGTGTAGGTCGGTATCACCACTACAGCCGGGGCATTAGTATACGCAAGAAATACTTGAAAAGAGTGATTTCAGAGCATTTGGCTTCCATGAGAAAAAGACAAATCTGCAACTCCATTTATAGTAGACGAACAAGTCGGAGGTAGAATAAGCATTTGGAGTTGTAACAATCTGAAGGTTTCTCTCCATAAAATAAAGCTGTGCCGTTACGTAACACCCAACTACAATTTGTAACTCTCTACTTTCTCCGTTCCGACTGGGCTGTGATGCCTGCAGTTTGTGTACCTGAGAAGGAAGTGTATAAAAGAGCTAAAGACCTATCTATCTATTTATCTTGTAACTAATAATACAACTGTCTACCTTTCTGTAGCCTACTCCAACTACACAGTTGCTTATAGTATTACAGCAAGTCAGGCATAGTAGATACTCGCTGCACAAACGCCATTTGGGAGATGCTCGAACTCAGTCTGTGTGTATGTAGCGTATATGTAACGATCAGTCAGTTGAGTGAGAGGAGTGTGTATGCAGGAGAGAGTGGCGTTAGCCATGTAAGTTAGATAAGCCAATCGAGTCGATGATGTCATGCAATGCCAAGGGAGTCAAAGTGAAGGAGGTCGAGTAAAAAGCAGAGAAAGTACAAGTCAAAGCAGATCCTGATAGCTAACAAGACTCGCTATTTCCTTTAATTCCTTTGGGTCGGTCGGGAGTCGTGGGCTGTTCACTTCTGTGTACCTTTTGTCTTAGTATTAGTATGTCCTGTAATGATAAAGTCGGCTGTTCCTGCTACAACTACTACTTAATATACATACATATAGTGCTGCAGTCAGTATAGAGTGCACTTTGTGTGTGTCCAAATCAGTATTAGGCTGAGTCAAATCAAGTCACCGTATAGTAGACGGGAGTTGTGTCTTATTTTCTTTGTGGACAGGCCAGAAGTAGAGCTTAGCTCTGTCTTACGTGTGTCTATCACTATTTGCTCTCCATTGTGTCTTGTCTATGAGAATGAACTGAGTGTCCTCCGCTCTCCGACGTCCTACCCAAAGATCAGATACGGACATAGCACAATGCAAGATAATGCTGGACCATGTGTCTTCAGAGATTGGTCTCTCTCAGGATTGCTCTACTACTGTCATTAGTCCTCTCATATCCCTACTCTCCTTGTAGCTCCATATATCTTTGTGCACATGCCACTTATATCTATTACTTAGCAGTACTCTCTGACATCCCAGCTATACTTATCTTCCCGTATATAGAGGTTTGTTAGAGTCCTCCTCGACAAATTCTATACGTGGCTCAATTCATTTCAGAAAGAATTTCGAACAACTAATGCCCAAGTCTTTAGTCCCCTCTTAACTCTAGCAATCTTAGTCTGACCTCACTTCCGAGACTTGGCGTGGACAAAGTTAGGAAGCGATTCTTATTCTTCCTTGAGTATATGTGCCTACTATACATATTTATAAACTATATTAGTGTACCTGGTATAGAGTAGCACGAGTCAGTGTCTCCGGCCTTCGTCTTGACAGATATTCCTTTTGTATTAGTTCTCTGGTGTGTCTAATGTATCTGTAGGTATCTGAGTAGATTATTCCCTGGGCAGTTGAGAACAAGGCAGGTTGCAATGCCATAGGAAACTCCACCGATGCGATCTCATCTATCTCCAGCCCTATATCGTCTCTACAATCGTCTTTACTTGCCCACAGTCTTGAAATATGGGACGCAGGGACTTGCCCACTTGACTTTTACTTATTAGTCACATTTAATTGAAGAACAACATCAGCAGGAGGAATAAAATGAAGTGCTTTTCATTTCACTCCTTTCTTGTACTACTTGTAGCATATCCAGGTCAAGTAGAAAATGCTCTCCCAACAACATTTCTAAATCCTTTGTAATCTTCTGCTATGATATCTCTTTTTCTCATTGTCCCACTACAATAAATTGCCTTCATACTTTTTTCTTCCTCAATATCCCTACCTAAGATGACCTCCATTCTGTTGGCCATCTCATCGCACTTACAAATTGTGAAAGCAGTTCGTGTATATTTATTGCATCACTTTTCGGAACACAAAATATTGGCGGATTTGTCCTTATTATTTATAAAATACCGTAATTGATGTCATGAATTGGGTAATACATAATAAAGTTTCTTCAGTCAGTGAGAGTGTTATTGCGGACGTTGGGGCATTAGATGTGTTCGTAGTCACAATACCAATTTATTTCAAAAATATTATCCTAAGGAAAATGAAGAGCAGGTGGACTAAATTCACCTTTTCTGCCCAGTCCGTATGCTTGTCCATAGTGACTAGTGCGTCTTCTTTCCTTTAGTTATAGCGATAATTCTCATGCTTCAATTTATTAGCATTATACCTAAGTCGATGGTTGAAAGACGCACGGAGTGGCTGTTAAAAGCTGTTCGTTGGTGAGTTGTGCAATGGTGTCGTTGGTTTCTGTTGTATATTATTTTGTACACGAGTCAATGTTTTATCTGGACTGTGTGTAGAGGGAGATTTTATTACGTGTCCGTCCATGCTCAAGTTTTGGTAAAAAATCGAATTGGGTGCTAATGCCGCTATAGAAGAGGGTTAATGGCCGTCATAGGAGGACATAAAGCAACGTCACGATCTTATCTCTCTTCTTTTGTTTATGTCCTTTTGAACGTAATAATGGCACTCTGTGCATTACGTGCTATGATATTACTATATGAGTGATGTGATACGAAAGAAAGCTGCTGTTGCCTATTAAATGGTGAATGTGTCTGTCTGGGGAGAAAGTGGCGAAAAGGAGTTCGATGGAAACATTGGAAGACGTAAAATTCTTAAATGCCTTTTTGGGAAATAAATTTGGCCATGTCGTATATTTATGTTATAACCGTTTGACTATTACCTCATTGCTATTACACAGCACACACACGCAGATATAAATTCTGAAATGTGCCCCTCCATGTACAGCGTTGATTCGAAGAGGATAATAAAAACTAGCTGGGTTTACTGTGTGTTTGCTAATTTTGAAGACGTAGTTATGACTAGCTAAATGGAGTAAGCTGTGTGGCTATTTAGATGATGAAGAGAAATTGTGTGCGTACTAATACAAAGTATAAAATAATTTAATGTTTGTTTATATAGACGCCTACCCGCAGTTCATTTACCGTTTCATCGAGCAAACACTTCAACCTGGACCAGCGATATCTTTGAAATGTAGTGCAACGGGGAATCCGACACCTCAAGTCTCCTGGCTGTTGGATGGATTCCCACTTCCACAAAGTGATAGGTATGTATTTAATAAATGAAATAGATGCTCACTCATGCATGGCCAACACTTTATGCAAAGTGCTTAGCAAAGACACTGTAATATATGGCTGTAGTTTATCCGATGGTATTAGCAGTATTCCAGTATTTATTCCCATGGACATAAATTAAATACAAAAGGATATCTATCATCTGTTTAATACGTAGCAATGCTGGTAATCTCTATAATAAGATTAGGACATAAGCACAGTATAAACTGCTTTGGCTCTATTAACTATTTATAGCCAAGTATTTAACTCCTACTACATTTATTAAATGAATTGAGATACCCCGAGTTTATGGGTCGGATAAGGAGTATCTACATTAGTGTAGGCAAGGCGAGGAATTATTTAGGAATTATGGTATAGAGTATTAAAATGAATGGAGAATAAAGATAAGTCTAATAGAGATTATAGTACATTGCATTGTGTGTAGTGCAGAGAAAGCGCACAAAGAGATATTAGTATGTATAAACATAAGTAAGTAGAAACGCATACTAGGATAAAGGTAAGTAGTAAAGATGTGATGTGAATTTAATTGAATTGCTGGCAAGCATGAAAAACTTGGAAAGTAACACTACTACTTATATTAGACTGCGAATGGTCCGACTCTCTTATACTTAGAACAATTTGGGAGCTCCTGCCTGCTATACTGTTGCTGCTTCCTCTCTGGAAACAAAATATTCTACGTCGTACAGTTTGTAAGTATTTGTAGTAGGATCTTCCTTGGTAGTAGGTATAGAGGAGGAATTCTGAGTCAGAAGGGAGAGTGGAGTGAAGAAAAAGTATTCTGTGTATGAGTGGTAAAGATAGGATGATTACACCGAAATACAGCCGCGCGAGAATCACCACCAGCAGGAATTACAGCCCATAGGAAATGACCGACGCTTCCAACTGGCGGGCTAGGAAACGTGTACCTTGTACGTGCAGTTTAGACTTTGGAGTCATAGCTGTGTCCACATTTCATTAAGGTTAAACTTTATTTAGATTTCACTGAAATTTTGAAATATAGTGATAATTCTAAATTTTCAAGGTCTTAAACGATTAATGTTCGGCTTTAGTGGTTGAAACTATGCAAATAAATATTTAATGTTGAATAAAGTGCAATTGATCTGGTAGCGATTAAATTTATAAATCATTGTATGCATCAGTTAAAATACCCAAAAGTTTTAAATTTCACTACCGGCGATTCCACACGGGCGATGATTCCCGTCTCCTGCAAGGTGTGTGGTTATCTGCCACCGAGTCCCGGAGTCCCAAGCATGGTAGGCGTATGTTGAGGAGTGTAAGTAGAGGAGGGCAGGCGTTGCATGTAAAACAGTCGAGAAGACTGTAACAAGAGCTGAGCATATTTATCTTTATTTTAGGTAGAAAGTAGTCGCTCCGCTGGATTGGATTCCGTTGTATTGGATGGGATTACATTATGTTGGGTTACGTGCGTAGCGTGACATGACTGAGCCTTGTTTGTGCAAATGACATGATCAAATGTGTCCAGGACTGAATAGAGACTCACTCCCTTCCAGTTTGCTTACCACTCACACGGGACTCACTGGAATTACTTTTAATACATTCATGCTTACTAAATGAATACTTCCGGGAGTGAACATTGTCAGAATAAATATGAATAGCAAATTGTTCGGATATTTGCTTACTTGTTGGCCGTACACATCCACTGCTGTATTATACTGTACTACCTTCTCCTAATAGCATTATTGGAGTACCTATTCTCCTCCCAAATGCTATTAGCAGTAGTAGTCACTATAATATTGCCTGACTCTGTCTGACTGGTATGTTAGTTAACTACTGCACTCTTGGTACAAAGTCGTATAAGTGTATTTGCATTTCTGCAAAGTGTTTAGCTCACGTGCGTATTTGTATTAAGGAGATGAATCGATTTCTCTCCGTGCACTGCTAATAATGCTACTTTAGATTAAACATTTTATTTTGTTACTTTATGTCATGTCATGTTGTGCTGTTCTGTTCTGGCTGCTGCCATGTCACGAGTCACGTCACGACTCCTTTTACTTACAGTCGTTTTCATTTACTGCTTTCCGCTCCACTTTGTCTAATCTACATTCGTTTTCCTTTCTTTTGTAGATTTTTAATGGGACAGTATGCCAATGTCTATGGAGATGTAATCAGTCATGTCAATATTACATCGGTACGTGTCGAGGATGGCGGAGAGTACGAGTGCTCCTTCGAAAACAGAGCCGGACGAGCCACCCACGCCGCACGACTCAATGTCTATGGTAAGGCTGTCGCATCAGTCCTTCAATCGAAATCTATTTCTACCTAATGAGGGACATTTTAATAACATTAATCTGCAGCCATCACCAGTTTGTCTTAAACTTATTATTAGTGTACTACAATATAGTACATTATCTCACTTCGGAAACATTAAAGCTACCTGCAAGCATTTTTTAATTAGGTAGACTATAAATAGTAGAGGGCAGAGTCGCAGTCATAATTGACAATTGGGACACCTATTCATGTGAGTCAGAAACAGTCTCAGTAACTCAGTTAGTAAATACGAATTAGACATTCGAAGCTTTTATCTGCCAGGCCTGAGTCTGACTGTGTCTCCTCTGAACTGAACTAGGGCTAAAGCTGTCACATTTTTATTGGACCTCCCTCCATGTCTTCTGCGTTTCTCTTTCTGCAAATTGATAGCCGTCTATGTACTTGTGTGAGCGTCTTTTTATGGTCTACTTATCTAATGCTTTGTCTTTTTTGCCATTGACAGGACAGCCCTACGTGAGACCAATGGCTGACATACTGGCAACCTCAGGGCAGCGGCTGACAATCAAATGTCCTGTTGGAGGTTATCCAGTCGAGATTATCATTTGGGAAAGAGGTATCAATATAAGTTTCATAAAAATGTGTCCTGTACAATCTTACTGTGTTCAATACTAAAAATGAGATGAGGTATTTCATACTCTCTTACTTGTTGACGTTAATTATTATCAGTGCAATTCCTTCGCCACTATTGCAGACTAAACGTCCTTCAATGCAAGGCAATGTAGATTCAATACAGATAATGACAATTATTTAGCTTTTGAAAGCTTTGAATTCTTTTTTTAATTGCCCTTAGTGGTTTTGCTCAGAATCACGGAAGAATTTGCAAATTTTTCAGATATTTTGGTAAGGGTAATAATATTTTGGTTATACATGTGTGGGAAGAGAAGTAGGGGATTTCACGGTAGGTCCTTTATCAGATGCGATGCATTAGTCGGTCAGAAGAATGTTTTAGCAAAGGTGGGTTGGTGTTCGTTGCAGACGGGCTGAAGTTGCCGATGAGTGACCGTCAGAGCGTGTCGAGCAACGGGACGCTGAGCGTGGAGCCCGTGGAGCGGGCAGATGCGGGCACTTACACCTGCCTGGCAGAGAGCAAACAAGGCCTCACATCTCAGCGATCGGTGAACGTGCGTGTAATGGGTAAGCCTATCGATTCACTTCTGTCATCTCTAATTTATTTCACTTCAGAACAATTCTTCACCTACATCAGGCTCTATAACTATCTAACTTTCTATATCTAATCCATATAGTAAATGTTTAGTACAACGGAGCGGAGAAAGTCCAATAATAAATAGCAGAGAAAGTGAAACTATTTCCTTTTTAGTCCTGTGGAAAGTATAATCTCATCGTTAGATCTACGTAAATGCCATTCTAAGGTGATGTAGTGCTCTAGACTCTTAAGTTCTTTCTCCCACCAAATTGTTTTAGAAAATTGATTAGTTGCAGATAGATTAGATTTTTATTGGATTACACAAACTGAATTTACTATTACCTACGAGTAGTCTTGGGATGAAATTAAGATTTGTCGAATTTGGTCTCCCTGGTCAATGTATTTACTAACAGGAAAATGTTACTAACCTATTTAGGCCAGAACTATCTATTGATGAGGCATGTATGTACAGACATTGGATTATGAAGTTCGAAGGCAGGAGGGGAGGAGAGTAAATATTTAGCGATGTTGTAAGTGATGACATGTAGAACATAATTACAAGGATCACTAATCTGTTCTTCACAGTGCCACCTAAAATCACACCATTTTCATTTGCAACGGACCTGCATGTGGGTGAGAGAGCGAGTATTCAGTGTGTCGTTGTAAAGGTACATACCTATAAATATTTGTGTACTACTTTCTTAGTACCTTACTCAATTAATACACAAAAATTGTGTAGTATCTGTAAACGTAGAAAGCAAATCCGATTTGGACTTATAAATTGTAGCAGTTCCTTGGTATCTAGAGTCCCGAATTTGCTGAGTTTGAAAATGCATTTTTTGAATTAGTAGATGAAATGATTAATTAAGTGTGGTGATGATTGTTGTGGAATCTAAGGGAGATTTACCGCTAACAATCACATGGCTCAAAGACACGGTTCCGCTCAACAGCCACAGCCAGAACAACAATCATCATCAACAGCAACAACATACGAACAACAACAACAACATCAACCCAAACAACATCAACACACTCATACACGGCTTGAAGATGTCCATTCGTCACACGGACCATTTCTCTAGTTCTCTGAGTATCCCGAGCTTAGAGTCTGGGCACAGTGGCAATTACACATGTCAAGCACGGAACAATGCCGCAACAGCAACATACACATCTCCACTTCTTGTCAATGGTAACAGTCCCCGCCCCCTCACTCTCACTATGAATATTTATCCCCTTTCAATCTGCTCTACTAATATAATTAATGTTACTGTTTTATATACTTCCACTTATACGTAGTCATAATCTATCTCACCTCTTTCTTTCACTCAGTTACTTTTACTACTCCACTCATCCAAAGGGAATACGTTCTTTGGACACATTCATCCTATCATTGCATTTCCATTGCACACACTCGGCTTCCTCACACACCGTCACAACACCCCCCAGCTACTGGACATAGTGCTTTCACTCTCTTTGCTCAAATAAACTTTCACCGCTACTGCCACCACCATTTTAGTCAACTCGGACCAAAGGAGTGGTGAAAGTTTTCATTTGGAGTGGACGTGCTATGTCAACTACCTTGGATCGTACCGTATGTACTCTGTGAGGCAAAATGATTATATGCGTTTGCATATGCAGATGTGAGCTGAAATTTACTGATTAGATTTTAGAAGACGAAGTAAATAATACAGAAATAATGACTGCTTTTACTCACAGCAAATTCAAATTGTGTTTACAAATAAAATCTGATAAAACAGTATAAGTATTTACCTACGTGGAAAGTTTCTGGTGGATAAGGTAATTATGACTCGTGCCGTTTGTAGGAAGCTGTTTGTGTGCAATCTAAATGATAAAATGACCTGCCTGCACACAATTGACTTTAAATACTTAAGTTATGATTTTTGCATGCTAAATTGACTGACACGATTCTAGTCCAGTCTAATCCCATAAGTAACATGTATAATTTGACTCTCTTTTGTGTAACTATTAGTTAGGTCTATATACAAACACAGGCATACAAATAACGCATGCTTTAATTAACTGGCTTTCATTTCTCTTCTACCGAAACAAGGCTACTTGTCTATACTTAGTTACTTTTTGGGATATTCAAGACATTCAGGAACTTTCGCATGTCAGTGACTGGACAATTGAACCCAACGATTTCCTTACTTTCATACTATACTCATTATCATATATCAACTTACTTACATAGGTACAGTATACTTATAGTCATAGTGCTGTACGGACAAAATCTATTTTACAGATGATGAGTAGACGAGTCTAGTAGACGGAGATGTTAGTGGGAGCGTATTGTCGATGTTAATCACAACAACTGAACTGTACTAACCACCTGATTAAGAATACTTGATACCATTAGGAATACTTACATTTGTTTCTTGTGCCATTCCATACCACGCCACGTCAATCATATTAATCAAACTGTCATCATAATTCAATCAGTCATGTCATGCCACGTCACGCCATGCCATGCCACTGTCCACGTACAACTACATGAACGTCGTTCCTCTGGACTAGAACTAATCCTCATTAAGATAACAACCTCTATAACAAGCAGAACAGTAAGTATAACATGAATTACAAAGCGATGCAGGTACTACTGCTAGGCATATACTTATCTGAAAATGAATCGTGTCGATGCTAATTGTGACTTGCGTTGGTTGTGTGTTTAGGAAAGTTGTAGAAACTTATTACAAACATAGGATCCAGGTAAAGGTACGTATTTGAAGTCTGTATAAGTAAATGCAATGGAAGACTAGGGTTTGTAGGCAGAGCAAGTAGTAGCAGCAGACCAGAGGGAGAAAGAGACCAAGAATGAGGCATACAAAGAGCGTCAGCACCTACTAGTGGAGGTGGGAAGGGAAATCAGCAGAAATCAGCATAGGGATGGGAATAAATAAATAAAGAGATAATTGATGACTAATCTGATGTAGCAGCTACTAGTGCTGTAGAGTGAGAGGTGTGGAGAGATTGGGTGTGCGAGAATTGAAAGAGGATTGAGTGAGTGAGTTGACAACTTGTAGTGCCCCCACGGATCTCGCCGTTCTATTTCGACAAGGGTCTCTTGGAAGGGATGCGGACGCAGGTGATTTGCTCGACGACAGACGGAGACGAGCCGATCAAGTACAGCTGGGCAAAAGACGAGTCAGACGTGGTGGTCACGGCCACGGTGGTCGAGGGTGTGGGCAGTGGTGTCCATGTCAGCTACCTCCCTCCCTTCTCCACCATCCTCACCATCCCCAATATCACCGCCTCTCATAGCGGGAATTACAGCTGCAAAGTGGCCAACAAGGCAGGACACACTGTCCATACGGCACAGCTCGTCGTCAGTGGTAATTCCGACCCCATTCCTCTGTCAATGTCATTTTGTACTTACTTAGTGCCCTCCTTCTCACTCTCTCATCGCCAGTCATTCACGATGTCACACACACACAATCCACCACTGTGGACAGACAGACTGCAGTTCATGAGCCCATGCTTACCTCATCTCTAATGACTAATTCTAATCAATCAACTTTCAACCAATTCTTTTTCATTGGGCACATTCAGTTTTGTTGTCAACATTCTACTTTTTTCAGTCTCATTTGATACTTACTCTGATGTATGCCATGCCAGATTTACTTTCTCCGATTCTATTTTCATAGAAAATGTTCTTTTATCTTCATTTGTTCTCCTGAGTAATCTCGGTTGTAATGCAATGTGATTCGTCATACTTTCCCCAGTGCAACATGAACTCTTTTCAGTGCTCCTCTTACACATCCTGCACTCTGATATGATCCCAATTTGTTGCTACTTAGTTCTTTCTTTCCCACGATTTATGTTTATTTTACTGTGTTATTCATTAGTTCACTGTTCACAATTATATCACCTTTTGCACCTTGTGACGTGGCATGTCGCACTTTCATTCGCTCATTTATTCCTTTCACTAATGAATAAGTAAATATTTACTCCATCCTCTGCATAGCAGTAAACCGTCAATTTATTATACCTACTATCTACCTACACGATATTCCACTATTGCCCAATATGAGTTTAAATCAAGATTTATTAGTCTAGTAATCCTCCAAGATTCGAAAAATGCTTCCAATGAAGATTTTCAAAACTTTAGTACTAAACATAGCTAGCATAGTGGACAGACTATTTCACTTGATTGACTACCCTGCTGTTAATACTTATTTAGGAACTGACTCGGTTGTAAACAAAAGATCATTGATCATTGCTCCTTTGATTTGGAGTGGTTATATAGTTTGATGTTGATAAGTTTTGGTTGTAGCACTGCGTTGTTATATTTAGAAGAAATGATCATATGTCATATATAATGGTTGATGGTGTGAGTTTCTTTATCTGCTTACATTCGGAAACAGATCATGCTTGTATTTAGTTTCAGGTTGAAACAGAGATATATACCTTATGTTATTGCACTACAGCGTTATGCAATGGACAGAAGGTTACGACTTCCATTTCTTGGAAAATTCCATTTTGTATGTAAATGGATATAGAAATTGCAGTTTGAAAGTTTGAATTAGAAAAGTAAAAAATATTCGCAGACTATTCTTTTGGTAAGTACCATAACAAACAGAACTGCCAAATGGGAAGGTAGGGAGTAGGTGCTTTAACTATGTACCTGAACATGTACCATTGAATATTATGGCAAACAAACTTGAATTCTAATATTTGCGCAGAGTAGGAGATACGGAGTACTTGAAATAAAGTTAGTT
>JABASH010000831.1:0-32832 GCA_019776445.1 Tomocerus maximus | reverse complement strand
CTTTCGGGAACTATATTTGTTTGTCGTCATTGGCAAAATAATAATTTTTTGTTTATTTTAAAATCATTCCGAGATAGCAAGTTATTCTTATGAATCTTTCAATTACCGCCCTAAACTATCATGAAATGATCTTGTTAAATGTTAATCACTATCATGTGTGTAGAAAGTAGTGCCCGGATACCAATTAAGAAACTCTTACTAATGTGAACATTCACACTCTAAATTCAAAGAAAATCTTGCTTTACCATTTGTAGATTTTCTGGGAATTTAGAGGCTAATTTCGTAAGACTATGTCCAGTTCCAGTCCATGTCCAATATTCTCGAACAAGGGACATTTACCAAAAAAATAAATTCGAATATGATGAATATGATCAAGCAGGAATATGAACAAGATGAAAGTCCGAGTAGAACATCGTTCGTTACTATGTTATAAATTCTTAAACATATTTTGATAGTCAGCCCCTGATGACGTGGCAAAATTTTGTTCCGAAGCCTCGAAAGGCCGAATTTTATCTAACTCTCAATATATTATTTTCAATTCTAGGTTTCTTGATAAGTTGCTATATAGTAGTTGCTACTTGCTACTGGCACTGATGAGTGTGTTTTGATAAAATATTTATTTTTGTCTGTCTAGGTATTCAGAGATTCATCGTTCGTTATATAATATCAGACAGAGCACTTGGATTGAACAAAATCGTCAACTTACCATGTCGTCGGGACCCTCGCAAGAGTGTTTATAAGGCAGTCCCTGTAAAAATCATAAAGATATCAAGATCTGAAGCTCGTAACATTATCAAGTCAACTACAGGAGGTGACGGGCGTTATTAAATAAACAAATATGTGTATGGATCAGTACTGGAATCTGAATTATATTCTGATGCGGGTGAAAATTGACTTTTCTTTCGACAGATTGAACAAAATACATCAAGGAAAACAAAAAAAATTGCAAGGTAAAAGTAAAATTAACAGTATTGTGAATTTTGTGAAATCATAAATAGTTTGTTAACCCTTTAATCGGTAGTACCTTTCTTTAACTTTGTTTCATGTATTGTTAAATAATATTATACCATCAAATCATTAACTGAATTGTTTGTTTCTCGTACAGGGACGAATTAAATATCCGATTTAGAATATAAAGTCGACCGAAGACCTAGCTAACAAATATGGATTTAGAGAACTGCAATTTGCAAAGTTTACCCCTACACGTACTTGTACAATGTCTGAAAAGAAATTCAAACCGTAGCAAAAAGACAAAATTAAAAACTATAATTTATGCTGAAAACTATTTAACCAAAGTCATACTATCAAACCTGGGACAAAGGATATCTTTATATGAAATACTACAGAATATGGAAGATCTAGTACAGTTTTTAAGCGAGTCAATAAACATGATAAATCATCTTTACGAATATCAACACATGCACATTACAGAAATCGTCCCCAATTTCAAAAGGTCTTTAACAAATTTAGTGTTGTATTTAATACGATCGGCAAATGGGGAATCTGAAGTCCTTTTTCGTTTTACACGAAGAATTTTGCAATGCTTCATTGAAGTCTCAACTGAAAATCCAACACTATGGTTCTACATCACAGTAATATCTGACCCTATTAGATGTATTTTATTGTCCTATGATCAGGCCCTGTCTGGGACGGAAAAGATATTTCTTCGGTCTATGTTATCTAATTTTATGTGCACCGTTCCCTCACCTTTGCTACTGTGTGGCGATTACTGTTGTCAATATTTACTAGTGCAACTCCTGCATTGTTTTTTAAACTTACAACCAGAATTAACCGAAGAAAATGAACAAATTCTGAACAACATATTTCCGGATTTCATTCGTCAAAATTACCATCTATTATTGACTGAAAATCAATTTCAAAGCTTTTCTTTTCTGAATATATTGAACTCAACTTCAAACTGTGAAAGATTAATTTTGTCAGTTCCTGCTTTGAACCTTTTCATTGGAGAAAACGTAGTCAAGAGTCCATTTGAAGATCTAGGATATCGTTTCTGTGTCAATTTCAGTTACAAGAGCAAAAGGATGCACTTTTTTGTTATCACTCCGGAAAACCAAGCCGATGATGTTAACATTAACTTTAATCAAATTGAGTCCGTATGCGTCTACAAGAGCGATATTAACATTCCACAATTACATGATGCGTATATTTTCCATATACACCTCAGTGTTGACCTGATAGACATTACAGAATCCTTAGCTGATGTTGTTGAAAATTGTCGTTCTTTATACGTAGTTGTGGAGGATTATAATGGGATTAACGAAGTTATTCATAAATTGAAGTATCCAGTACACAAATACCAGGATAATTTCTGTCAATACCCACAAGCCCTTCTGACTTTATATCTAAACCATCTAAACCAACAACAGCACAACAACAACACAACACCAACAACAACACAACATTCCCTTGAATGCAATTATCACTCGGACCATGAAAGTAGAATGGAATCACTACATGCAGAGCTAGAAATGGAAAATGAAACTGATCGTTCAAATTTTTCCGATACTTTCAACGGTAAGACCTCAAATGAAATAAACTATGATGCCAATAATGAAGTCAGTTTTGAAGCTGAGTATTCGGTCCATTATGAATCATTGGAATTTGAAACTGGTCGTTCAAATGTTTCCAAAACTTTCAACACTAGGACTTCAAATGAAACAAACCATGATGCCAATAATGAAGTCAGTTTTGAAGCTGAGCATTTGGCCAATGATGAATCATTGGAATTTGAAACTGGTCGTTCAAATGTTTCCAAAACTTTCAACACAAGGACCTCAAATGAAATAAACTATGATGCCAATAATGAAGTCAGTTTTGAAGTTGAGCATTCGGCCCATGACGAATCATTGGAATTTGAAACTGGTCGTTCAAATGTTTCCAAAACTTTCAACGCTAAGACCTCAAACGAAATAAACTATGATGCCAATAATGAAGCCAGTTTTGAAGATGAGCATTCGGTCCATGATGAATCATTGGAATTTGAAACTGGTCGTTCAAATGTTTCCAAAACTTTCAACATTAGGACCTCAAATGAATTAAACTATGATGCCAATAATGAAGTCAGTTTTGAAGCTGAGCATTCGGCCTATGATGAATCATTGGAATTTGAAACTGGTCGTTCAAATGCTTCCAAAACTTTCAACGCTAAGACCTCAAACGAAGTAAACTATGATGCCAATAATGAAGTCAGTTTTGAAGCTGAGCATTCGGTCCATGATGAATCATTGGTTGAAACTGGTCGTTCAAATGTTTCCAAAACTTACAGGGCGAAGACCTCGAATGAAATAAATTTTGATGCCATCATCAGTGAAGTCAGTTTTGAATCTGAGCATTCTGTCCATTATGACTATGAATTAATTCGTGAGGTAGTCAATGATGATAATCCTCATACGGTGGCCTTAGAATCTCTTTGCGAAAATGTTGTCGTTAGTCGTACAGAAAAGGTACAAATAACTTTGCAATCCGATTTACACAGTAAAAATATTCGAGAATCTCTTAAGACTGTAGAATCTCGTCACGAAGACCGTTTCCCCGTATCGTTGAGACACAGCAACAGCCTCATATACGACCTTCCACGTCATACATCTACTCCAATAAGCTCTCCCACAATTTACAAACGAACACAGAAAATCCTGACTAGAACTCCATGCTATAAACGGTTGATTCCAGATGACAAAGAAAATTTAGACAGTTCTGATCCTTATGCTCTTCCACAGTTCTTCAACAATGTTACAAAAACATACAAAAAACCAAAACAAGCCTACCGAAAACCTAACAACTGTATACCTAAAGAAAAACGAAAGAGAGTCGTAAGCAGGAAACAACCACAGTGTATCCAGTCTGAAGTGTCACCTGAATATCCTGTTGTGAGTATGCTGAATTCTTTGTCCCATACATCGGAAATCAATCCACCAAATCAGAAGAAAGTCAAAAGTTTTGGCAAAACATCCGTCAATGTTTCGAAACAAGCCACAATCGACTTACTAAGTAGTCCAGTTAGGAGACAGTTTGAGAAAATGTGTGAAGATGCCAAAGAAGAATTAAATACAATTTTCCTATCTGCGGACTGTGACGAAGAAAAAGTATTGATAAAAAAAGATTTGAATCTGAATTTTGGTGTCAACTCAAAGTCAGCACTAAACTGCATAAGACTCTCTTTGGTCGGCCGGAAGAAGGCGAGAAAAAGGTAGCCTCCTATATACTAACCTTCACAGTCAAAAAAGTCAAAATAGTGTTTAGAAATTAATGTCGGAACTCGGAATTATACGAATTTATTTGTGGTACATATCTACAGCGATAGGTCAGTTAGAGTTTTTAAAGGGATCAGATTCATTTGATTATATTTTTGTAAAATATTTTCTAGATTTTCTTGATAGACTTATCGAAAAATGCTTTTTCATTTATTCTGTTTATAACTTTTATAGTACTAACTATCTTATCTTTATAACCTATTAGCAACATAACGTAATAAAATTCAAAATCTTGTTTAAATTATTAGATATTTATTAAGCTTAGATACTATTTGGCATCAGTACCTAAGTGACTAAGTGTGCGGTTTAAAGTGAGTCAAGTTACAAATCTATAGACCAATGTCAGAATTCAGCCATATATAGTAACTTTTCTATTTTAGCTAATATTCAGTATAGATAATGCTAATGATAAAAAGACGACACTTTACCTCAGGCACTAATTTATTAAGCATCATTTCCATATCGTCCCTCACGTCTGGATCCCAACTCTCATTTAACGCGAGACTGGCAGATGTGTGTAGTACTATAAACAAACAACAAAACAATTGCAAGTATCATGCAGAACATACAGATGTAAATGTAATTAGGCTGTGCTGTAGAGAATGAGAATCTCATCTCGCCATAGTATTGTTCATATTATTATGGACACAATTGCGTGCCATACCTCTGGACCTGAATATCAGCTTAGGGCATATACAAAACCAGATTCTTGTTAGCATGTTCTAATTAGCTACTTTGCTTTCGCTCTGGTCATTGTCATTATAATTTATGACTTTAACTTTAGGCTCTCCGTTCGATGAATCAAGGGAAAACAGTTTGGTGGTAAAGGAAAAAAAGATATCTTAAAATCGTACACATTTACCCTAGCCCTAGATACCCTTTCCAGGAACGATTTTTTCCTTATCTCGGACCGTAGTTAAGTTGCCCACAACACAAAGCGAGAACCTAGACCAAGGTCTAATTGTTGAGATTGAGATAATAGTAGATAGTAGATCAGGAGCCAAATAAGATACTTTCGAAAATCTGGCACCAGATCACACAATTCCTTTGGTATTAGTTACATAATATTACCTAATAATAATAATACATAACCACAATGCGACACAAAAGAAATTGTGGTTGGTGTTTGTAATTGTAAATCAGGAGCACGTCAAAGAATTTAATTTCCGTACTTTGTATATGGAAGATGCCAACAGTGAAATTGCAGATTTCAGGAATCTGCCGAAGAATTTCTTCGGTAACAAGGTGGACCCCTCGATGTTGCGGTCGGAGGTTGACCTTCCTCTGAAACCACGCGGATCCGACTTGAATCCCTCGGCTCGATGAGGCCATATCACATTTGCAAGAATATCTTTAGGGCTAGCTCTGTCGATTCTGAATGATTTGTGCAGAGACCCTCAACTAGTTCGCCACTATTGATGACCAGATGATCTTGATTTTCTTGACACTTTTAACTCTGAAAAATAAAATTTAAATTGCATATAAACATTATAGTGTAAGAAAGGTATTAAAAATATTACAATACAATGATAAGAATTTTAATAACCGGAACTTTGTTACTTGGACTTGGATGGACGCAGTTGGGTCAAGGACCAATACAGAAGAGCGACTCAGTTAAACGAACGAGACAAGGTATTATTTAGATCATATTACGCTGCGCAAGATATTCTTCAGTAAACTGATGCAAAATGCGAGGAACTGATGCACGATCTTAAGAAAACCGCTTTTATCTGTAGTTTGCCTTGACTTTTCCTGGCCTTGACAAAAAAATTAACATTCATTCAATCAACCACGATCACAACACCACCACCTCATCTACAAAGCACCCAGGTCTATCCTTTTCCCAAATTGGAATTTAAATTTAATCATTGACTGTCAATGAAACTTGCTAATCTCCTTTTCATAACTTCTTCCAATTGGTGTTCGGAACTCTTCCATAGCCCACACCCCACATTACTTTTCAGCAAATTAAAAATTCTTAAGACCAAGCCAAGATAAAAATATTTACCAATGACCTGGTCTAGCTCCGTCAAACACACCACTGTTTTAGTCATGAATGAACAATACAATGAGCAAAAACATAGAGTAGACGCGGACGGAACAAACAATGAACAAGCGATATGGTTGGTGCTTTTAATTTCTGTCGTTTACGTCGTTGACGAAGATTTCAAGCCATCAACACCAATTTTTTTCTTCCGCATTCAGTAGTTTCCGATTTCGTTTTTCACATGTGACAGGGACACAATCAAAGCAACAAAACATTAAAGTTAAGTTTCAAATAAATGTTTAATATTTAACTCAATTTCATTTATTGCTTTTGTATCCTGCAGCAGTAAGTGTAATATTTGATCAGCTGTAATAATAATTAGTATAATATGTTCATTTTCAAATTGCCGTTATGCGGTTTTATAATTTTTGGTAGCTTACCAATTTTTTTGGGATTTATAATGATTTCGTAAAGGTCTTGTACATGTGTGTATACAATTTATTTTGTTGTCATTAATATTAACAGGTGAGACGCTCTTAATTCCCAGAATTATTTTGACTCTCTCTTCCTTTTCTTTCTCTTCTATTCCGAAGCCGAAAATTTCCCAAAACACATTTCTTCCCTAGGATTATATAACTCCGGGGAGATTAGCTTGACTTCACCAGACACAACACACAGAGAGCTACCAAACTGTAACAAATCTGTCACATTTACAAATCACATTTTGACAATTTTGTCAAGCAACACAGGTGTAGCAATTATCGGCGTATGGCAGTGTGGATAAGTGTAATGCAATATTGAAAGTATTCAGCATTAGTGTATGTATACGAAGGATTTCAACAATGCGCCAAGTCAAATACATCAATATCCGCAAGTGCTGATTAAAAGAAAATAATAGAAATGATAATGAAATGAAATGGGCTTAATTGTCGAAAAATCCGATGTTCTGTTTTACCGCAGAAATGGTAGGTTAATTACACCGATTTTTGGATAAAAGGTATAGTAGTTTCTCTAATGGTAATTTGAACTTGGCAGCTGTAAGCAAATGGTACACTACGTGATCTCATTGTTGATGCAGGATTCAACTCTAATACAGAGTCAATCCATTGCATTTAATGTTGAAATGTGGGGCTTTTTTTGATGAACGTGTGGTAGAAATGAATTTCGGTGTAAATTTACGCAACTTTAGTATTATAGGTGCTAATTGGTTTCTTAAATACGTATACAAGTTCAATATGTGGCTAGCCAACCTACATTTTTATGTGTATGTGAGTGTATACCTATCAACAAAATTGTACTGTAATTTCCTCAGTACAATTCTAAAATCACAGCATTTGTAACAGGACTACTTTGAATAACAGCAATCATGATGATGAAAGCGTTGAGCAAATTAAATGGCTTGGCTACGATTTGATTGAATTGAACTGTCTTTCTGTTCCACAGACTTTCTCTAGGAAAGTTTTTGGGTATTTACTTTCTCATTTTTGGTTTGTAGTCGGAGGATTTAGCTCTTGGCCACCGAATGGAAGCAAAAGTTGAAAATATTTTTTGCTAATCTAGTTGAAAATCCACTGCACACGACACTACTGTTGTTTTTATCGAATATTGCACAAGAACAGAGAAAAAGAGATAGAAAGAAATTGAGAAGAGAAAGCACAAGGTTAGTAGGGGAGGCGAGGCAAGTGTATGCAATCGAATATAATGTAATATGTGTATCTCTGTCGTACTAATGGAAATAATTGAAACGTGTGATGTGATGAGAGATTATGAATGGGAAGAATATTACAGAGCTAGCATTCTATGTAGGATAGAGAGACAGATAGATGCATAGATAGATGATAGAACAAGTAATAGTACTAGTAAAGTAAGTAAAGTAGTCGTGCAAGTGAGGTGGCCGTTAGTCCTGAGCCATTGTATTATATTTTTTACTATAATCTATCTATATATATAGCAAATGGAACTAGTACACGTTATTCTGCACATACAGAACAGTCAGTGCATACTATTGCCAATGAAAACTGGTACAGTTATGCATATCCTCTTTGCTCCAGTTTACTTCAATACTCAGTCGGTCCTTTTTGCAGTCCTAGTAGCTCTAGTATGTTATATTAGTATATATGCATATAAAATGTCCATATATATAGAGTTATCTAAATATGTATGTCCTTATCGTTAGTGTAGTAGAAGACAGAAACATAATACTAAAGAATAAAGCAAAGTCTACTAGTTCCAATAGATATGTTATGTAGTTAGTACAGATATAATAATAATATCCTATGGTAAAGATCTAACTACCCAAGTAAAGATATAAATACATACGAGCATGCATAGGAGAAAGTAGTGAATAGTCCTCCTTATACTTATATACTACTAGTACTACGGGAATTCAGTTGCTAAATATGTCATGTTATATATGTGTAGGTACTAGTATGTATGTGCTCTCTGCTCTGTAGTATTGGGGTAGTATGTAGTATATTGTATGCGTACATTTATACGGTAGACTAGATCCGTTCGAATTCGTATTCGTTCCAACATAGTCAGTCAACCAGACCAGACCAAACGAGACGAGTGAAAGGAAAGGAAGAGACTCCAGTTTACTAGGAGAAGTAGTCCTGGACAGACTTTCACCAGGAGCAGAAGCAAAGCAGTCTTTCCTTTACACTAGATGACTCTATGAAGATGAAGATTTTTTAACCCTTTAGGGTCACTTGACTGCAAAACTGTACTCAAACTTTCAACTTCCCTATTGCAGCTTTCTCCGCTCCACCCGTCCCAGACTTTCTCTTTACACTGTACCATACATATGTACATAAGTTAGCTTGGAAATTGCCTCTGAGTTCAGATGAGCCTTTGACTACATACATATAACCAACTTTATAAGTATTTACATAGACCAGACTTGCCCTTTACGTTGCATTACTATTTTCCCAAGAGTTGAGGTTACGTTACGTTCCGTTACTACTCTCACTCACTACTATCACTACTACTCTCCCACTGTACAGACCTGAAATCCAGAGCAGAAGAATCAATTTGTTTCTCAGTCCGCAATGCACTGATCTGATGCTTTTCAAACCCTGTGCATGGACTTTGTTACTACATTAGGCATTTCTACCCAGAATATGTATGCAAGATCTAATAACTCTGCTGGCTAATATACACTACAACTACAAGATACTTTTCTCTACGTTTGCCCCGGCTTCTTACTTATGTGTTCTTAGTATTCTATTCATTCTGCTTTACTCTGCACCCGTCTGTCAATCATCTATCCCGAATTACAGGGTCTTTTCACATTTAACTCATCCAAATCACCACAGGCGCTCACAACTTTGCAAATACGAATTATACAAAAATCATAATTTCTTACTGAATTTGCTAAATAACTACAATTAAAAAATTGTAGTTATTATTAAATAGTTCACTCTGTAAATACTTTCAAAAGACATTGGCTTCCGGAAGCTGACTATTCACATGGTCCTTATTATATACCATTGTGCATTGTGTGCGTAGGTGGTGAATAGATAGACTCTTTAAGAATTCTCTTTTCTATAGTGTATGTATTTAGTAGTGAAGTAGAATTAGGATTAGGTTTCATCTGAATTTTACTAATGCTCGGGTCGTTACTATTAGAGTTGAGCTGTCTCATTCGTGTGCACGTAAGGCTAATGCGGAAATGAAAAAATCGCTTACGGATTTTGTTGTCTTAGTTCTTTAGTGCTGAGTCGCGTTGTCTTATGGGGAAAGAGCTTTAGAGAGAAGATCCGAGTTGTTCTTGCAGGTACAAAGGTAACTTTAGCCGAGAAGATAATATTGTATTAGGGAAATATCATAAGGATAGTAGGGAATGTGTAGGGAATGTGGAAGAAATTTGTAACCCTGTACACATAGATGATTATGGTATGCTTAGCTTGGTTTTATGCCTTACTTTACGCACAATAGTAGTTGGACTAATGCGATTCTTTTGGCGGATATGCTATACTTCACTTTCACTCATACGCTCGTCAAAGTCTAATCTGCTCATTGTAACATACAATACAATAATATATAATATAATATTATGTCATGTCAAGATAGGCAGAGCCTCGCCTTGTCACTCCACATAAACATTACATGCCATTTTTCTTTTCATGGGGAAAAATAATTACGTTATAAATAATGATAAGGAATAGCTCTGGATATTGCAAGAGGCAAAAGCTAGAGCTACCTACACAAAAAGTTTGTCCTTTTTCCTTTGGGCCAAATAAAATTGCTTTATAAGTTCCTATTCGCAATTCTAAATAATAGGGCAAAGGTTATGCATAAGACTGTATAGATACGCTACTAGATTTTATTATGAGCGTTTTTTATGATTATTATTACAAATACAAATAAAGAAACTTTACAGAGAGTTAGGTACATGTATCCCAATTGCTTTTGTGGATTGTGAATTCCGTTTTATGCGTTTGGCTTCAGCGTGTATTTAAGTGATTGATGTATTATTTGATTTTCTCTTGTTTCTTCTAGCTGTTCAATATGCTACATTTATTAGAGATTGTGGAGACATAGACATAAAGCTAAACAAGTAAACTTTATGTGTGCTTACACACGTGTCAATTAGTATAAAAGGAATTTTGTCGATACTCTATTGTCCAATGTTACCAGATTAGATCCGCAAAGTCATTATTTCCCAACAAATAAACCCAGCATGTACTATACCTGTATACATTATTTGCAATGAGGATAACTACAGATATAATCTATTATGGATGGAATTTGTGAATCATACGACTGTATTGCACTGCATACACTATATGCATTGCATTCACAGAGTAGAGCACACAACTACATAAACCAAGAACTAAACCTTCGCATAAACTCTTGTTATGATTTAGCACTGTTTCTGCAGCTAAGTTACCAATGCCAAGAAACGAACGTAAACACAAGCCTATATCATTAATAATTTAAAATAGCGTAGGAGTGAAGGAAGCTGCAATTGAAGGTACTAGAGACACGTATAACTTTCCTCAGTTCACTTCTCTGTTTAGTTAACTGTATGTGTATTCTCTCGCTTTCTCAATAGTTATTATTTCATTGTCTATATATATTTATTGTGGTTTGTACTCTATATACATTTCTCTGACGTAATACGCTACGTATAAAATATTATGTTAACTTAATCACATAATAATTCCGAATAAAACTGGTTACACCAGCTCTGAGACTGAAACACACAAATGAATACGTAGAACTAAGCACATTCTACTAAAAGAATAATAATGTGCTGCATTGGTGTCGACAGGGCAATTGATTTTTCCAAACAAAGCGTACTATTCTAGAGAATGTCAGAATAAAAGGTGAAAGCAAGTCACAGATCCCAACTAAAAGCATTCAAGGTAACATTTAATTCTCTCTGCACTGTTTCCCTTCGTGAAAGCATGGTGAAAGTTTAAACTTTTAATTAGCTTGCAATATTAATTAAACTTACCTGCCCATTCCTTCACCACTTTGCTAAACCTTTCAACGAAAAATCACCAGCACTATAGTACAACACAGCACTTGCCAATAAATTCTACGTACAATACATGTGTACAATACTGTCTATGTGTGTTCTGTAAATAAATAATTAGAAACAATATAAATTAAATATTTGTATTGCTGTATGACCGTCCCTTGCCTTTCTGCATTTGCAATCTCATTTGCTTGCGATAGATAGAATCCACAAATAGTAGAATGTGGCATAAAACGAACAATGCTTCTCGTACAAACCCAAGTCGTTACATTTTTATGATATCATCCAAGTGTCTTCACCATTGTAACACAAAATTCTGTAAGTGTCAGAATTACTATAATGGACAAGGTACACATGAAAGTGTACCTACCACTACAAATACTGTTTTTATACGCGAACTGAATTATGTACTATGGACTAAAATACCAACACTAGACATTTGGACATCACAAAAGCTTTCCAATAAATTATCCAAACATAAAGCATTGAAGCCAGTGAATGACATTAAGGATTCTGTTATCACTAATAGTATATTTGTAGTCACTACCCACTCATATCATCAACTAAGTATTATTAAAACTGTTATACATAAAGAATGATACATGATGGTACATTTTTCTTTCCATTTCCTATTCCATGCATTGAATATTAAGTTGCTAATTGTCATTATTTTTCGAACAGTCAAATGTAATATACATTCTTTTCTTCATATAAGGAAAAACAAACTTTCACCATGTGAAAGTCAGCTTTTGACAAAGATCATTGTACCTAATACTCATTTACGACGTCTTTTCATCAATGTTTGCAATTCAGCATTGGATTTAGTTTATTTGCGGTCTTGATGACTCATTGTTTAAGTGGACTGACATAAAAATGAGTTTGAATTAATAAGGCAATTAAGTCGCTGGGACAGTAAATGTAATAGTGCATGCATTGGGGGAGAGTGAAAATTAATAGGAAATGCAAAGATTGAAATCTAAAACTACTTTTGGAAACAAAGTAAATCGGATAAGGGCGGGTGAAGAGCTATGTA
Organism: Tomocerus maximus; assembly: GCA_019776445.1. Lineage (NCBI taxonomy): Eukaryota > Metazoa > Arthropoda > Collembola > Entomobryomorpha > Tomoceridae > Tomocerus > Tomocerus maximus. Next base: position 20,056 of record JABASH010000831.1, on the reverse strand, counting down.
AGATAGACTAGTCAAATCATCCAGAAATACAAGTTGTATCCATGAAGCCAAATCATGTCATAATGTTTGCTTTGGTATAAAGTGCCTAACGAAGCTTTCCCATTTCATCCACTCAAAGGTGACATTGAGTTGAGAATGAGACGAGACTAGAGTTAGAGTGGAGTAGAACAAAGTATCATAAAGAACTTAAGTAAATAGCAGACGCTTCTGTTCGTCAGTCACTCTTTGTGCTATTGTAAATATTACTATAGTAGAGGAAGAAGATATAGAAGTTGTAGTTTGGTTGGATTGAGTGAGTTTGAGTTGCTAGAGATTTCTCCTCTGAAATATCAAATCAACTATGCCATGCCAATTCTGCTATATCATATATTACACTCTGAGTTATTCTGTCTATCTACATTACTGATATAGTTTAGCCTAAAAGTTCCAGTCACCTATAAAGTTCTCTTGTTCGATTGGATGACCTCAAACAACATTCCATTATTCCATTTCTTCAGTCAATAGTAGATGAATGTTACATGTTGAAAATAATCTTGTTGGCTGTTTCAGGGCGCCAGACAAATGCCCACTTCATTTCATTAGTTGTCCGCAGAAGGTCGGCAATATTTCTTACTCATGTTATACCCTATTATTCCTTCCCTATTTCCTAATACTCAATCATACATGATCTACACCGATTTAGAACGACTAACTAACTAACCACCTTCATACCTCATGTCTTATGTAAACTTTCAAAAGAGACCATTAGCTATAGTTAACTGCACTGCCCTCAAAATCAGCGGATACGGACCAAAACTTTTAATGCAACCTCAACGTACTTAACTTATGTGATTCCAATTTTACCTCTCCGACCCAATTGAGAAATACTATAACCATTTGGCTTCAGTCTAAAAATAATGGATGTTCATTTGTGTTAAGACTTTGGTAAGTATCACTTTTCCGAGATTGAATTTGAAAGCAGAAATAAATAAGTATATACTTTCAATTAACATTGGACAGGTTAGGGTTACTTAGTATAAAGTTCTGTGTTAGTGACTTTTTTCAAATCCAACGTAGGAAAGTTTATTTCTCTTAAAGAAGTTCTTTTGCATAGCTATTAATAGCAACTCTAACCCACATATTCAAGGTTAGGTAATTATAGCCTTAAAGCTCGTAAAGCCATGTTTCCCAAAACAAAAGCTTTCAATATCAAAGTTGACGCTCTCACTGTGATTATTGGCAAAGACCAATAATCAGTCAATTAGAGTCATGCAGAATTGCATAATATATGGGTTACTACAATTACATGGGCAATTTAAGTGCTAAACTGCAGTAGATTATCATAGTATTCCAAGGGCTTTACTCAACACTTTTTCTAACTCTTTATTCCCCTATTACAATTCCTGCTTATTATATTATCTGTCTGATGTATCTACATTCTAAAACATTGAAGCAAAAATATAAAAATCGTTTTTAAAACTCTGGAGTGTGTAAATGACAATAACAGCTTGATCTGTTGTTTAATACACATGATACACTTGTTCTCATAATACTACAGAGAAAGCGCCTAAAATCGGTCAGCGTTTATAAAATTAAAAAATTCGGTTTCATTGCCAGTTGTCACTTGACGCAACTACACTACATTTCGCTTGGGGAGATTGGTCTAGTCTACATGTATATAGGCTTTAGATATCATTAGTGAAAATGAAGAACATAATTTTCTAGAATTGTAAGTACAGGATTGGAATAATAAGCCCACAGATTAATGATAAATGATAAAGCATAGGTTGTACTATAGTAGAGTATAATATTTGGGCGTTTCCAGTTTGCAGCACCTCAAGGAATAAAACGATTTTGAAATAAACACATAAGTCCCTGGTGATCATAATGCTCATTACGATTCAGGATCAGGAATAGTACAGAACATATAGTAGTTTTTAGAATATACCTTTCTAATTGAAGTAGAATAACCAATATGCGGTTTAGTATATGAATCTAGAACATGGTAATGTTAGTAGAAATGGGAAAGCAGAGGAATGGAATTCATCGGTGAATTTTTTACAAGAATTGCATGACAAAAATATCTAAATTCTGAATATACGAAAAAAGAGTGATAAAGTTGTCGAGACTGGCAGAGTGGAATTGGTCATTACGTATAGAGGTGTAGGTATTGAAATGAATGAGAGTTATGGAATATTTAGGAAATAATATGAGTGGTTAGGTATTTTCTGGTAAGCCGAATGCAGAGCGTTGTCTGCATTTTGGAGAAATGTGTCCTCGTGAATTTTTAATTAGATACACAAACAAAGAAAGAGGCTGGATACATACGCGTGCCTTCATTATGCTTTAATGGAGTGAAATTTCTTGTTGGGCAAACAAAGCATGTAGGCCAAGAGAATGGGACGTCATCTTCCGTTTAGTGAATTTCCCTTGGCTCTCTCTCTACCCGGAACTGGAGCTATTCTGTGGAAAAAGTAAAACTAGCATGGTTTTACATGTAGTGTCTTACGTTAGATTACGTAACGTCCTAACAAGATTCTCACTTCTCCTTCTGGAGATACATTAGTGTTGAGTTGTGTTGTAAGCTCCTGTTGGGCAATTCAGGATTTAGCTGAGGTTCCACTTGTCCGCCCGCCTCGGAGTATCCATCCGTGTCTTCCTCTCTGTCTCTACCCGGTTACTGTAGTTTTCGCGTACGAAAATCGATAAGACTTACAGCTAAGCTTTTCTCTACTCCTTTACTCTCTATTCTCTTTTTCACCATACATTAGTTAGTAAGTACACAGCCACGCCAAGAGTAAACGCATAAGAATCGAAGGATCTAATGCAATGCATACATTTTATTGTACACTTAAATAAATACTTAGGCACGAATCATTTAACTACGTTTATGATATCAGCAAATATCTCCGGGAGTATCGACGCTTAGAGACCCACGAAAATGGTATTTAGCCTTCCAGCTGATTTACTATGGGGTCATTTCAACGATTAATCCTGACCATTTTAATAATATTTATGTCATGTTCTGAATATTATGTTCACGGAAAAGAGCCAAGTATTTCCTAGGATTGCATTAGGAAATTCAATGCAAGTAAAAAAGAAAATGACGAAAAGAAAGTTATCGCAATCGGTGGACACGACATTCCGAAATCGACTTTTACTCTATCAATATCAATAGTCTGTGAAACGACAAGGAATCCGTTTCGGTCTCTCTGTCTGTACATGCATTGGATTTACAGGATGAAAACAGAAGAGCTTGCCAAACTGTGTGATAGGCCATTACATCACATCCATGTGCTTTACTTCGCCAAAGGATCATTATTTAGCTTTCCGGAGTAAAAAACATGCCAAACCTCGAGTTGAATTCAGCAAAGAAAAGTTAAAGTTTAGGGTGAACACGGAAAGTGTGTGTTTCTTTCACTGTCCTGTCCCACATTATGTATTTATTCCTCCTTTTCGTTAAATTACGTTAGTACCTTATTTAACTAAACGAATCGAAGTGTGTGTCGAATCCAAGGACTTGACATGAGCAGAGTTTTTGTGCAATACTTTAGGATATTGTTGTTCCAAATACCCATATGTACTCACCAAATACATGCATATTCCAACAATATGCAAGACAGACCATTTTTGTAAACATAGCTCTACATATATCGGTTATATAGGTTCACTTCGGTTGGTTCTTTCAAAGACATGCCTCTTGGTTGACTTAATAGCTGGAAAGTGGAGGGATTTTGACTTTTAGCTTTTCCCACTCGGTTTCCTTCTGGAATCGAGTCGAGGGAAGGAAAGCTGGTGAAAGTAAAGTAAGTAGCTTTCTAATGTAAGTAAAGCTCTCTTTTACTACGGTTTCCGTTTGATTCCCTGTTTGCCTTCCCTCGCCGTTACATTAATACTTCGCTCCTAAATTATCTGTATCAGTTGGAACACAATAGTTCCATATTGTGTCAGTATAAAGTGGTGTCCTTATCCCAGGAGGTGCCTATGCATATATACTACTCGTGTACACAAGTCACAAATACGTTTTCTCCGGGTTCTCTCTAGTGCACCGACTAAACCTAATAAAATCCATAAGATTTTGTGACTGCGGCTTTATTTCTCATTTGACTCAACTTGGCTAACTGAGGTGGTTTGCTTTCGTAAGTTACGTTCTGTCTCATCTCAATTCTTGAGGCATTATTGACCTTTCATTTCAATCTGTTCTCTTCCCTTCCCTCGATATTTCTTACACTTTCTTTCCTTCTGCTCCACTACCCTTTTTTCAGCTCTTAACAAAGCACGGAATTTTATATTAGAATTTATATTCTCTCCATTCATATCACTTATACCAATAATAACTCAACCCAAATATATACGGCCTACTTTTTGTCGACTGCCAAACATAAGTATATCACTTGTTTCCTTTTCAATATTGGTGACCATTAACCAAGATCAATTTCTCGACTAAGTGCCTACGCATGTTTTGCATTCATATTAGAAAAGATTCTGTTCTTCAGTTGAAAATACTACTGCTTGATTTTTAAATTTTCCCGCCGTGAATGCTATTGATTTTATTTTCATTTTCTTGAAAACGTGTCCAGCACATCTTGAAAACTTTTGTAGCACTGTTGTAATTTTGTAATGATGTAGAATAACACACTTTTCGTTAGAGTGGTCCAGTATGAACCCCATTTTCTCACGAAGACATCGTGCTGGAAACAATACCACCACGAGTTCGCAATCTGCTTCTTCACGTAATTAAAATACACCCTTGCACATTTTACTAAATATTCACTACACTATGATCTTTTAATATAATCTGTAATTGTAATTGCAATTTCGTTTTTGTACACAGAAAATAAAAGCACATCTCCTTCAAAGCAACAACCTGATAATGATTTTGTAGTGAAACCTTTAATTCGTCCTCCGGCAACTAAACAGGAAAAATCAAAAGGTATATTCAGATCCCATTCTCCAGAATCTTATGAAAGTTACCATATTCAACAGAAACCTGGCATATCATCTTCAAGGTTGACATCAAGCAAATCCCTAACATTTACCACATCTTTTAACTCATCGGTCAAGTCCCCAAGCCCTGTTGCTGAAAGCTCCAAGAGTTTTGCCCAAATACTATTAGAATCCAAGCAAAATATGTTGGCGGGGGTATCCTTAACTCCAAAGGAGAATCGGCAAAGAAGATCTGTAAATGACTCCGCGAAATGTCCAAAAACCCCTGAAAAAACTATCTCAGATGCAACAATGACACTTTGTGATATTGAGGACGAAGACTTTGGTTTAGATGACATGAAACCTAGCTACAGTGGCTCCTTTTCAAGGTCAGATCACTGTGGTAATACGTCAAGAAATCATTTGGGAACCAAAAAGTCTTTAGACTTGAAGACATGGAGAGAATTGAAGAATATTGTTGTCGGCCCGAGTGGAAATTTACAAGGTGGTTGGATTGGTCAAGGCTTTTCATTTGATGCCCATATTCCATTTGGAATTATTCAAAAGAAGGTAACACTAAATTATAGACACAATTATGGAGTAATTCTAGGTAGTTTTGCATTCAATTCACTGTGAAAATAATTTATGGCAAATGAACAGTAGCCAGATGCCGTGTCGATACGAAATTAATTTAGTGCTGACACTTTTTTGGCAATTACATTGTACTTATAAATAAGTTGCAGAAATTTCATAGACGAGTGACTATTAACGATGCATGATTTCTAATTTAGAGGTATTGATTTTATTGCGACCCATGTATGTATGATTGTAACTATGTACAAAGTTTTCTCTGTGAAATGAAGCGAACTTTTACTTGCAGGGTGGACCTTGTGGTGTCTTAGCAGTCGTTCAAGCTCTCACACTACGTAATCTTATATTTGGCTCGGAATATTGTGACGAAGGACTTCCCGTGGAAATTCGTGAGGAGTGTTCGTCCATGGGAGGTTCTAGGACATCAACAGAGTTTTTATTTGCTCAACCCATTTCTTCCAAAAGGACAGTTGCACTTTGTGGTGCTCTAGTGGAAATTTTATGGAAATGTGCGCATCGTAGTGACAGCGAGGGTGACAAGGTTAAATCGATTAATGGAACGTCAACACCGAATTCTTGTGCAGGCTGCACAGTTTGCTTCAGTGGAACTTCTGTGGGAGATGACATGAGAGTCTTTAATGAACAGCATGAACTAAGGGAATATATCAAGGAAAATCTCTATCGATTGGACTGTGTTGGCCTCCTTTATTCGGCATTACTCTCTCGAGGACTAGACGCGTAAGATTTAGCACTGTAATGTTCTGGAAATTAAAATTAATTACCACATTTTTTAATGCTGGATTTCGGATGCAGAGTTCAAGAAGATATGGATTTTCCCGAGAGTCCTCTTCTTGGGCAACACGGCTACTGTTCACAGGAACTGGTCAACCTATTGCTACTGGGAAAAGCTATATCAAATGCATTTGACGATCAAATTCTATTGGGAGATAAAGTTTTGAAGGGGATTGAATCCCAATCTGATGTCGGCCTACTTTCACTCTTTGAACATTATGACTCTTGTCAGGTAATTGCTGTCATTTTTTGTCTATTGTTCACTAATTGTCGTCCTAACATTTTGTTTCAATCTTAGGTCGGTTCTTATTTAAAGAATCCCAAGTTTCCAATTTGGATAGTGTGCAGTGAAAGCCATTTCTCTGTGTTATTTTCACTCGACCTGAAGTTGTCCACCGAAACAGACATGAAAAAATTTGACCTATATTATTACGATGGCCTAGCTCGTCAACAGAGTATACTCAAACTATCAATTGGTAATTATAATGATCATAAAGAAGTATCCCAATCAAAATCTCAATCATTTGGCATTCAATTTTTTATGAAAACTATTTAGGATTTGAAGCTTCTCGCAGCAAATCGTCATCCCAATATCGGTACGGAGTGAGTGGAATGCAATTGAATAACAACTACGATTATCAAGATGAGGATTTGGTTCCCCCTTTGGAAAAATGCATACGTACAAAATGGAAGAATGCCCTGATTGATTGGAATGGAAGTGAACCAATTTTGTAGAAAATGTAGAGCAACTTGGAGATAAGTTGACATTCACAATCAGCGAATATCAATCAAGAACCAGAGAATGCATATTACAGCTAATACTTCAATTATAAATGTGATGTGGTTAAAATACTAATAGATACTTTCTAAGTAACTACATAAATGTATACATAGTTAGACCATTTAGTGTTCAGTACTTAAACGGAACAAGATGCAAAAATATTTGTAGATGACATTTTCAGCCGGAAACAATTAGCAAGGTAAATATGTCTGTAATTCAGTAGTAATGTAATTGATCCATATTAAATTAGGAATATTTGTCGTACTGAGAAACGATTGTACAATTAGACTGACTTGAATGGAATGTAATATGTAATTGCATGTCATAACGTTATGATCATAGATATAGATTTTTCAAACTGTCTTTATGTTGCATGTTACCGCAACTTCATAAAAAACAATTGGGGCTTTACGTATTTAGCGTTGTGGGAATAGATAAGAGTACCGAAGCAAACATGCATTTACCTGGAGAGAAGCAATTTACCTCTCCAAAAAATCATTCATCGAGGGCTTTTTTAATTAAATGTGTGTTCGTCATTCACATAAATTCAAAAGGACAAGACATTTGTAATATTGATCTTATCAGAAGGGTTTTAGCTATAGTACTACAGCTTACTAATAATGCTATTCCATCCATAAATAATTTCATATTCACTGTGAGCCGTGCTTATCAATACATTTTTGTAAAATCTTTTGCATTACATGGATAAGAGCCTTTATGTTTGCATTTGCATCAAGTATCATTTTAGATACTGTTATACGGAAAGTTTTTTGCTGAATTGTGTCCGTGCGGACGATGATTTGACAAACATAACTAAATTAAGTTGCCCATTTTTAATGTACGAACTAACGAAACATTTCAACATCGAATGTTCATGGTCTTTGCTATAGTATGCATATAGTGAACTTATATAATCTTATATAATTTGCAGTTTTCTGTACAGGCTCACTCAGGGCGAGGCCTAAAATATGTTTAATACCGACTCTAAAAAGGTACTAATATTGTTTTTGTTATTTTCAGCAGAATCATTCAATTGTAATATTTCGGTTCAATCATTAAGAAAAATTGCATTTATCCTGGCATTTTGCTGCTACAAAGCAATCAATAATTCAATAGGAATATCGGAGATTTTTTAAATCAAAAAAAGCATTTATAAAACCGACCAGCTTCATATAGTAAATAGGAGGGACAATAATTAACAGCTTATAAATGCTATTCCATCCAGAAATACCAAATGCTTATGCTATAAGAATCAATTTAGCGATTTTGTTAATTGCATGCATCATTTGTGCAGTAAATAGGAAAACATCGTTATTCAGCATTTTTCTTTCAAATTTCATTTATTGTAATACAAAACTTCGTTTAAGTTAAAGTTAAACTTGTAACCTAGTCCTTATGTACTGTATTACCAGAATCAGCTATTTAATGGAATATCGTGATTTAATTGCACTGTTAAATATATCATTCTTTTACACTATTTACATTTAAGACTTGACTGTTTGTAACAATTTACGGTTAGTATTAAGTATGGATAAATATTCTACTTATCACTTATCGTTCATCATTTATAGTAGAACATTTCCCACACGTACTATTGAAAACTTTTAGCATTATTATGGTAGTAACTATATATTACGTTTCATTATAAGTGTGTTTACATGTATAGACAACCTTTTTTGTTTACAAAAGCCTGTAAAGCATGCAAAGCTACATCTCGACTTGACACGATACATATTAATTACTAACAATAAGTACTACTACATAACCTCGCAGCATGCGTACTTAGTATTGCACTGCTGTATATTACAGTTTGATGTGTAATAGAATGTGCATACATTTTAGTATAATCTAATGTAAATAAGTTAGTGTAAATACACAAAAAATATCTTAACTAATTTTAAGTATCTGTACAATTTACGAGTAATTACAAATCAGATTCATTAATGTACATCGAATATGTACACATCAACCAAACCGTGCTTACATGCAAATGAATACGTTTACTGTGTTGAGTTATATCATAACTGCAATTGTGGTTTTAAATGTTGATATTTACAGTTATACATGAAAAATATAGACACAGTTAATTCAATTCCCTGTTGTTGTATATTTAGCTTTATACTTGTTGTTAATAAATTAGTTACTCAGTTACTGTTGGCGGAGAAAAGGCATTTTCTGTTTCCATTCCATCAGTTCAGACTTAAGTTTTGCGATGTTCTTGATAAGCTGATCTCGACTCAGCGATAAATGTGTGTTAAATGACGATTTGATCTTTCCCATGGATGCAAGTAGATATTCCCTCATGCTTGGCTTTCCAACAGTTACATTTCCTCCTGCGACAAAAGTTTCAAATCAAGATTATTTTGGGCTAATAATTTAGTATTCCATAAACACTATCTACGTAATCATGAAATTTAATTACAAACAGAAGTAAGAATAATTTACCTGTGGTGAATGAAAGAATATCCGAACTCCAAATTGTGTCTTTAGTTCCATTGCACAAAAGCTGGATTTTGTAATCAGAAGCTGGCTCCATATCAGTCGCACTGAGATATTTAAAGTTAACGGAGATATATAGACTATCTGATTTGGTTTTGCTCTCGTCCAGTTTGGAAGTAGAATTTAATTGCAGTTTACAACTGTTCAGAACTACAGGTAGACTTTGTTCACTATGTCTTATTGGTTCCCATTCTAAATTCACTTTCTCAGTGTCTGATTCTACAGGCGTGAGTTTCAGTTCTATAAAATTATCTCGATGGTCACATAGTGCCTGTTGAAAGAATATCAGGGTAATCCCAAGTAATAAAATGCTATTGAAACTCATTTTATGTATTTAAATAACAATGTTAACTTATTTTGAAATCAAAAATTGCTTTTGTTTCAGTAATAAAGAAAAACTGGATGAGCTGTACTGAACTTTCAATTCGGTCTCAGTTGTTCGAATGATCTTTTCTAAAAAATGTTTTGCTTTATATAGGAATGGAAGGGGGTCCTCAATCAGAACTGGATTTTCAAATTGTAAGTAGCAAGAGACATTGGGAATATTAGCTTGTAACAGAGATTATCAGTAATACTGTATCACGAGCTAAAAAAAGTATTCATATATGTATATTATTTTGGCGAATAGATTACTCTAACCACATAGAGTGCATAATAATTCTCAATTAGTGCAAATAATAGAACTTATTTTTTTGTATGGATGTTTGGAAGTCAGAATCAGCAAAATTTTCCTTGCTTGTGGCTAGAAAAAGTAAAGATTACAACAAAAAGGTTTCCTCGTGACAGATAATAAAGTAGATAATTAAATTAGCGTCTGCTTGGCTAGTGTACTAACGGTTTTTGTTACAGTTTCCACCTGCAATCCTAGAATTTTAAACATAAACAGAAAACATTCAAATGCAACCGGAAAAGTCTGCTGACTGGTAAGAACAATTCGCTAGTGTATTGTTAATAGGATTTAAATTGTGTCCTCCATATTCTTAATCATGCTAAGTTTATATAAGTATATGTACATATACAAATATATAATATATATTGTAATTGTATGCATGTGATGCTTTTATGGAACTATTTATATGGAATGGTCTATCGTTTACCTCTAATCAGTTCATATAACCATTCTCACTTTATATTTAAGTTTTAATTTAATTTGTGGCACATGACGAGGGAATCCTTAGAAGTGCAATGTTAACTATCTGTCTCTCGTGGCTACTTGAAATGACATTAGCCCTAACCTTCCTTCCTGTTTCCTAGTAAGGTCTTTCTTCCCAGGTTTATTCAATGAATATGACCAAACACGGATGAAAAAGAAATGGACAATTTTCGTTGATATCTTTTGACACGACATATACGAAAACGCATAAACAGACATTTCCAATTTTCCTAATCAAGACAGTAGATTTAGCCAGTCTACCAAGATTAGATGATAATTCGATTAATTGTGCAGTTTAAATGTACTGTACCCTACATAGGGAATATTTTTCGATTCTTATAGGGATCCCACTTTTGGGACTTGGAAAAACTAATGTAAATATAAGACGCGAAAAAATTTTTGTTGTGCAACGATTGTTGATTGAGTACATTTAATAATTGTCATTTATTTCTCTCTATGGGGCCATACAATTATAGTTGACATTCAATACGTTGCATATACACACTTAACATATACCTATGCTCATTTGACATACTTCAATAAACACTCAGTTCAAAATAAATCAATTTTATCATCACGAAATATGCGTTTGGAAAGACAGGTACGTGTTAAGTTTAGTATTAAGTAACAGTGATTACGTGTAGTACACTAGTTTACTTGGTATAAACTTTCTAGATTTATCAATAATATACATTAGATTACGGATAGAGTAGTTGCTTGATATTATTTAGTACATTTAAGTTAGTGATAGTTGTATGTAGTAGTACGATGATATACAGTCATGTTAAGATTCAGTGGAAGTGTCTTCACAAGGAGAATCACATTGCATTACACAATTATTAATTTAAAATAATTCTGGAAATAGTAGGTAGGATAGGCCTATAGAAGTGAATATAGTTTCTTTTTTTAAAGGCAGAAAGGAAGTGAAAAGAAAAAGAAGACACACAGGTGAAAGTTCCCAATACAAAGTGCACATTTAATCCGAGCCACTATTTATTAGAGGGCTATGAGAATAGTTACTTGTTGAGAGCACCAGAGTAGTAACATTTTCATGAACAACAATATCAACTAAAAAAGCAGGCGTTACATTTATATTATGACTGTGATCTCTGATCCTAATCTAATGTTACATTTATTACAGAGTAATTTACAAATTTGGCTACCTAACTATTGCCTACTATAGTTTAGTAAGGTATATTATTGATTATTATTTACATACCCAGTGCACAACCAATTACCCACGCATAATTCATCAGAATGATATTTTAGACACATTGAGATTTGTGACTGATAGCTCGCTAGATTAATTTGTGATTGAATTTAGGAGTGCAAATGTATTACACTAAGAAATTGAATTCGTTCCGATCGATTTAGTGCCATAGGGCGATGGCTATTAATTTATCAGAGCAGTTCATAATTCTATTATTGCAAATTGCAATTGATAATTCGAAATCATTAAACTTAATAACATTTCTGTTAAACAACTTACGAATAACGGTCATGTACAAAGGTGTTGATTGAATGTCACAGAATTCTACATATTCACAACTGATACATAATATATCGCAACACTTTATTGCTAATAAGACAAAATGACACATGGATGTGTGAGGTAAAGCCATTAGAGCTCAATTGTAGGTAGGGTGTGCATTAAATAGGTTAGTAAATGTTATTATTTTAAATAGATTTGACATATTATTATGGTAGGGTATATTGGTATATGCATTAGTGATATATCACATTGAGAATACATGGATTACAGACAAGATTGTGTTACATTGATTGATTGACTTGTAATACAGTGTGTGGGTCGGGTGGCACGCTAATCGAAAATGGTGAGATTTAATATGACTAACCTAAATAGTTAATACTAATTGCCTTGTTTATTAGTTTAGCTAATTATATATCTCACGATGACTTATCTACTTTAACTATCAGTTTCCATTTAACAAATTATATTCCGAGATTTAAACTATAACAAATATCATCTATTTTAATACTAATAACTGCAGATGTACTGTACATATCAATTAGTATACTTGCACTAAAGACTAAAAATAAATTTTCTATCAGTAACCCATTAAATCTGTAACCTATTGTTTGTGTACGTATATTCGGATTTAAGTTGACTATTTTCATCACTATGTTAATGTTTTATTTGCTGGTTATTATTTAGGTTGTGTACTTCAGGCTCGAGAGCCAGTCTTCAGATCATGATTCATTATTATAGCATAATATATATGATTTATATTCTAATTTCAGTACATTTCATTTCTACATAGTTGTATTATTCAAAGAACACTGGTAATTTATTTGAGGTCAAAGTTCAACATACCTGGAGTAACAAAGTACGTGAATTTAATTAGCTGAAGATTGAGAATTTAGCCTTCCTTGTTTCGGCTCGATCATCAGACTAAGCTTGTAGAGCTGATCATCATCCAGCAGCAAAGAAGGATCCCTTAAATAATTTGATGCCTTCGTGGTGTGCTCGATTTTGTAGGGTGTTTGTTGAAAATGACGTATTTCTCGGATGACATGAGCAACCATTCTCATTTTTGCAAAGTTCAAGAGTCCTTCTGGAGTAAAATTAGGAGTTCCTTCTTCGATAAATGTCAAATCACTCAGATACATTCCCAAATATGGGATTCCTGGTGGATCGACTCTGTGCAAGGCTTCGCGTAAACCTCGGAACCTCCCGTCCCCGCCTACTAAGCTTTGAAGTCTGTCCAATGTGCCTCTTGTCTAAATATGTTGAATTAATAATGTTTTAATTTCTTGATTGTATCAACTTCACATTAAAGAGATATGCAAGACTAGGACTTACAGTTTTTGACAATTTTTCATTCGTTTTCTTGAGTCTGTACACGGCAGAATTTGTAAAAGCAGCACATATCTGTAAAACCCCGTTGAAATTATGAAGAACTCGGCAAATGTCTCCGACCGCGGTCCATTTTTCCATTGTCTGGAGTCTTGCCGCTTGTGAAGGCTGGCGAATTATTTCGGACACTACTAAGCGACTAACATCATTGAATCGACGCGTCATTAATATTATGTGAGGAGCCCGTACATCCTTGTTTTCTTTCGTCCAAGCTTGTCCAAGAAACTCCCTTCGGAACAGACAATAAAATTTCAATCAGATAAGATTACCTATTGATTACATTTACATTTTAAAATACAATGTGTTTACTCTGAGCGAATAGCGACGAATATTTGATGATCCAAGTAAGTCATTTGCTCAGCGATTTCCAATGCTGATAATGATTCGACGGTTTCCTTAGTCTACAATGAAAACAGACAAAACTCTGCAGGTTTATCCATGAAGAATTGAAAGAAAATTTTGGAGACCTTTAGTTTACCTGTGAAGGACTGAGAAGTAGTTGCAAATCAACCTTTTTAGGTTCGTCCCTAGTGAGTAATCTGAGCAATTGTGAAGCTGCTTTATTTTCTGCAGGCAGTAATGCTGGGGAACACAGAATATCTTCAAGAAATGATACGCTCAGATTTCTCAATTTGACATCCTCGAAATCCTGGGAATGTTTGGCTACCCAATGCCGAAGGACAGATAAAACTCTCATTGTAGCGGCACTAGAGAGTACACTTTCCTTTCTTGGCCGCACAAATTTTAGCTCTTCATTTTCGGGAACAACAATTTCGGTTTGTCCGGGAAGACGGGAATTAGTAGATCCTGCAGTAGCAATCGCAAAGGCTGCAGCTGCCGAGGCACTACTTGATCTTCGTTGGGACTGTCTGGAACTTGTAACAACGACTCCGGCCTTGCTGCTCATTTGTGGGGATTCCGAACCATGGGTTTGAAAGGATGAGCGAGGAGTGGAACTTGCACCCATCTCCGATTCGACAAATGAGGGACGTTGCTTTGAAGCACGTCTTTGTAGGATTGCAGCATAAATTGACGTGGATGAAGCTTTCCGTATCTGTGCTGGAGCTAAACAAAATAATTAATTCAATTTGTTCAGGAATTGGAGATAAGAATCTTTTTGGTGATTTACGCTTACGGTTATTAGCCCCTAAAGGTTCGGCAAGACTAAGCTTTCTGGGTTCCGGCTCTTCTTCAGATTCGGATGCCGAGGCTTCCGACGGAACACTGCCATGCCTTTTCTTAGAAGATTTCTAGATAAAAATAATACCAAAATAACCGAGTATGCAACATGCCAATTAGATCGCCGATGGGTGATTAAATTGTGCATTTTTTGCAACCTGTTCCGTAAGCGTTTCACTACTGCACGAAGTTCCAACTGCCCCAGGTGGTGCTAGAAAGTTTCCTCCGATTTCATCCACTTTCAAGGTGACTGATTTCTTTCTTGCTGGTGGGCTGACGGGTGCCGCTAAATGAGAGCTGCTCGATTGCTCTTCCACTGCAAAGAGTTAACAGAATTACAGGATTTCCAGGTGTACAATGTAAATAGTAGCAATTAAAGTTGAGATGGAACTCGTGAATAGAAACAAATGAAAGGCAAACAAATTATGGAAGTACTGACTTTTTCTAAAACTCCATCTCCAATGCGGTCCTCTGCTGTCATACATATGATTCGGATCTCTTTCGCTTTCCGTCCCATAACCAGATACGGTGGATGTCGTGGAAATTCTTCTATATCCTTCCACATCTAATCTTGCCTCACTCTCAGGAACAATTCCGTCCACGCTATAAAGTAATTATAATTTTGTTTGAAAATGTAATCATACCTGGATCAAGACTACTATTGTGTTTGAACACGAAAACTTACTATTCTCCGGTAGAGTCTAGAGGTTCGGCATTGTAATAGACTTTTTTCAGAGCTTCTAAAACAGTGACTGAGTCAGTGAACACTCGGTACGTCAAAAGAAACGTGTTGAGGAAATCGATAGAGAGAAATCTCAGATCTGTCAATCTCTCCAAAAGCCTCTTAGGAGTTGCGTACCTAATTTGAGGCACTTTACAACTATTTAATGTCCTTGAGAATCTAATGTCTACATCATCTTTAAATAATTTCGGGTCTGTGCGAACGCTATGAGGTACTGCCACTGAAGCGGAATCCGACCCGTGTAGCAAATCATTAAAATGAACATTGTCCATGCACTGGGAAATATCAGATATCCAAGCATGTTTTTCTTGAGCCGATGGAGCTACAAGGTGAATTGTGAGCGGGCCGTTTTTAGTATCAAGAACTATTTTAAAATCCATTCCTCCGTGAGGCATTTCGGCACTTTTTTTAATAAGCTGAGAATTGCTTGAGTCTGAATAACTTGATTGAGAAGAGATTGATACGTCATCCGTTGGTTCAAAGTCTCCTCCATCAGAAGGGTCTTCTATTAAACTAGTGTCTGCTAACGGGATTCTACCTACGGTCGGGACCAGATGAAGTCTTCCGTTTGCAGCTCGTGTGGTCAGGATTAAGTGGTTTGAAAAAAGGAACGCTTGACGAACAGCTTCTTTTTCCGCTTTCAGAATTCGTGTACGACTCTTCTTTCCGCTGTCTATCAAATGAATCAGGGAGCCTTGACGAACAAAAACTTGATTCACATCCAGCAAAATATCGCAACCCTCTACAATCATCCGTTCAATCGCAAGATTTTTGCGAAGATTTTCTGTTTCACTCACTTCGTCATGCATTTGCCGCGACAACTCTTCTAGCTGGGTTCGAGCTGTTTCCAACGACTTCCTCTCAACATGGTCATAGGGAGTATGGGCAAGAAGCTCGTGCAATGTTATAATATAACGAGGAATCTTTTAAGCAACATCATTAAGCAAAATTAGTTACATTCTCATTTGGCACGTACACTACTTCACAATTTAATTCGAACTCGCTAAATAATAGAACCTTACCTGATGCATTGGATACGTAAGAAATGTTTCCAGGGACCTTCCTTGGCAAGCGGGTTTGTTTTCTAAACGACTCAATATAGATGCGAAGGCGGGATGTTGTTTACATTCAGTTAGTACCTTTAAGAACGGGTATAGGTATTATTTATAGTGCAAAATTTACTAATGAAATCTTAATTATTGTAGAATCTTGCATACCTTTTACCATTGCTATACAAATGCTTTAAGCCTTCAAGTATACATTAAACCATTTCATTTCTTATTATTACTACTCTTAATATTTGATACACAAAGTTTTCTATTAAATGGAGAAAGCAGTCTTTCACTACGTGGAGAAAGCCCTTTCACTACATGGTCAAAGCTGTATTATTCTATTCTACATTATTTTTTTGATAGTTAGAACATGAACCATTTTACTCAGAAACAAAAACGTTCACATTATAATCGGCACAATTAATTAAATCATGCACAATTAAAAAATATTTTCCATTGTAAATGATATTTACTGTTTTAGTAAGATCGTGTCTGTTTACCCAAATTCCTTCTATATTTAGGGCAAGATTTGGTATACTTAAACTAGTATTTGGGTGAAAATTGTAATGTCGATGTTACCTGAAGTGAATAGTGATGATTGCGAACATATTCTTGATAAATGGAGAGCATGGGAAGTAACATATCGAACAGATCCCCTAAAAAATTGATAGAATTACTAAAAGTGGCAAGGGAATGTGTCTGCGTCTAAATTCTAATCTACTAACTCATGAAGAGCCGTACGTAGAGTCATCTGTGACAAAAGTTATATGATATATGTATTATAAATATATAAATGAGTATGTTTGCTGTATACGAGAAGGAGTTTACCCACCCCATTGGAAGAAAAGAATAAAAGATATAAAAATATAAAATTCAATTCAATCCAAAAGTCATATCAAATACGTATATTAGATAACTAGACAGACTGAACGATCATCACTCATCACCATCACCCACATCCAATAGAATCCAATCCACATATAAGAATCTATCCAATCCACCATTAGCAAAAGGCTCATTCGGTTTCGGACACAGATATAAGTACTCTGCAAATCGTCTATCTCCAACCCGACAGAGTTCAGTGGAGTGGACAGACGATAACAACTGGCTGGTTGGATAATAAAAATTTAACATCAAATCGCTCATGAAAATCATTTCCCAATCTCAACATAGTGATAGTGACAAAGTCAACGCAAGGCTCTCATTCCATCCACAAATAACGTACAATATCAGGCCACAAAACAACAAAGAAAGCATCCCAACACTTACTTTCTCCGAACACGGCTTAATGCAAAATATTCTACAAGTACACCGAGCATAACAGCATAATGCTTTTTTGAACACTAAAAACAAGGCAACATCTAGATTGGCAACAATTAAAGTGCGTAACAAATAAACAAACTCATTCGACAGATTGGCAAATCAAATCCTAGCTAACTCAGTTAAGAATCTACAAAATAAATACAAGCGGAGCACAAGCAACTAGCAGTTTTCTTTAAGTCACGGAATAATTATTATATTTTGCAATTCAATCTATCAATACGATAAAGAAAGGTTAGAAAAACAAGTCAAAAGAGGACAAACAGTTTTACAGTGTGCCTCTTGTTTATAGTAAATATTCCGAATTTGAAAGTCCAACGGTTTCGTTCGTCAGCTAAAGCCAAGCAAGAGTTTCTTGTTGTGGTTTTCGTTATAAAATTCATTGCATGCGCCAAACTTACGACGATCAACGACCAGAACCAGAGAAGAAATACAGGGTAGGTGAATCATTCATCATCCTCCCTCTAGCATACTTGCCTATACCTAAGACTAGCGTTGGCCATTGTTCTATACGAGCTGTTAAACCCTTGAGGAAGATTTGATGAAGGAACAAAACGGTTTCGACATTCAGAAATATTGACGAAACATCTTCATGCGTCACAGGGGGTGATTTTGAACTCGCAGACATTCTCATTGGTCTCAGAAAACCGGAAACAACCACTTCCAACTGTTCCACGTACTCTTCTTCAGCCTCCACCATTCGAAACACCAAACTGCAAAAATAGAACACAGGATTAGTATTCAATATCATTGGAAACATTAACTTTCTTCGGTTCTTTGAACTGATGCTTTCCTAGTACAACTTACTTGTTATTTCTAAAAATATCTTTGAAACCGTTTTCATTTCTTATAGTTCATTATAATCCGAGAATTTCTTTGTGTGTATCAACCTAAAGATTACTCTTACCTCCAAACTCCACGATATTCATTGTACACCACTATACCAACTCTTTCGAGATAAAGATTTTGTCTGACAAGCAAATGAAAATACGTAAAAAGGAATCCAACAAAGGTTTTCAATAAAAAAGGACCGAAGAAAACTTCCTCTGCATTATCAAATGATGAATGACAGCGAACGAACATGTTTGTAGTTGATGTTGATCGTATTCCAGAGAATCCAGTCCCCAATCCGAAGTTCAAATACTATGTATCAGTATAGTCAAAACTTCCAAACTACCCACGGAACTACCTTTTCTTAGTTTTCGTTCTGTAACTACTGCGGCACACTACAGAAGTTGACAATGCATTGAATGTACGTCCACCCATGATGTATCCTATATATCCAGACAGAAATCCTTATCTCCCCATTCGAGAACAATATGCAAAGAAACCTTCCTTTTTGTTTTCGATTGTTCGTAACTTGGTAGGAAGAGAGAGAACAGCAGGTAAGAAATCTAAAATTCTGTTTGTTTCGCCTTG
Organism: Tomocerus maximus; assembly: GCA_019776445.1. NCBI lineage: Eukaryota > Metazoa > Arthropoda > Collembola > Entomobryomorpha > Tomoceridae > Tomocerus > Tomocerus maximus. The sequence goes on along the minus strand of JABASH010000831.1, from coordinate 745 downwards.
ACTTTAAGAATCTCACGGACTGCATGTAACTTGTTGGAGAGCGGAGTCGAAGTTTATGAATTCATATTGTAAATGCATAATATCTTTCTATTGCTGGGTTTATAACTATTCTCCACAATTCTCCAGAATTCTCCAGTATCCTTATGCTATACTTAGAATATAAATAATAAATACTATGAAAATGTATGCAATGGGAGTTGGATGTACATGCAGACAAGTATGAAAACTTATCTGCATACACAGTTGAAATAAATTGCTTTAACTGTTGGTGAATTGATCTTATGTCTATGTATGTTCTTTGACTTTATGATTATTCTGACAGTCCTTTTATTCTCCTTTCAGCTCTGCGAATTCATATTGCATTTTTTAAACGAGATGCAATACAGTTAGGACATAATGCGTAGTTACCTGCAATAGAATATAACAATGGGAAACTGTATAACCTACTTATTATACATATTTCACAAAGCTATCCAAATCAGACATATTTTTTGCTGACAGACAATACTTAGGAAGGTAGAGCATTAAAATTTCAAACTAAAATCAATGCTTTCAAAAATGAAAAAGTCAGAGGTAAGCCCTCTGGAGCCCGACCGCGTAACTAGGATGCAAAAAAAGTTTAACTTTGAATAAGCGGTAAGGTTAGGGTGACTTCGTTGGTTTACATGGGGTTTCCTACTCTACGTCTGTGCGCAGAACTCGAATAAAACCAAACCGAATTTAAAAATGTCAACTGACATTTAAA
>JABASH010000830.1:0-32851 GCA_019776445.1 Tomocerus maximus | reverse complement strand
ATAGTGGACGAAGCGGCCCCTAACTAAGCATACTACATTTTATAAGTAATTCATCTTGATGCAGAGGGCAGCACTGCTGAAATAAAATATTATGTGGACCACTCTGTTGGCAAGCATTTCATGATCATATCTCTTTTCATTATTAATACAATTTTTATAGCTACTGAAAATATAGTAAAGGTAGTATGTATGTAATTAAATGCTCAAAGAGAATTTTGTATGTACAGACAGATAAGAGATCATAGGATTCCGGAAGTACAAGTTTGTAGTTTTAGGTTTAGAAGCCTGTGCGAAAATATTGGAAGGAAATATTAGTCTGTGCCTGGTGCGATTTCAGTTTTTCATAGCTGCAAAACCTTACTAGGTCTTTCTTGATATTCCTTAAGTGGATTCTGTGAACTAAAAGCCAAGCCACAGGATCATTTATTACTTTACTTTTGCTATAATAATGCTTTGCTATTGCCAAATATTCTTTGCCCCTAGACAAATACATACGACTTTGCTGTGCTGCTGTATTTATACATCTCAAAATCTCAAACCCCAACTTTACAATATTAGTTCGAAAAATTGTTCCAATTTTAAATCATTAGTTCCTGTTCACTGTTTTGTCAAATAACCTATCTTCTGTAGCCCAAGAGGATAATTCGGAAAATTGCATTTATTTACTTGCTTTAAATTTTGAATTATGATACATGTTATAATTAAAATCATTTTGATTTTCATGGAGAGTACATTTACTTTAACCGAAACTGTAACCTTTGGTTCAAATGTCCTTGGTTTGGATTGATCTGTCAAAGTATAGCGAAAAGGGATATTTGTTGTTATTGCAGTGCAAAATAATATTATTCTCATAATTTTGGGCAAAAAAGATTGGTGTAGGCTATACTTACATTGTGGTTACCAAGAATCTCTAAATATTTCAACTTCCTCAAACTGGATAGGCCATGTTCAGAAGACACAATTTCGTCAGTAATTTTATTTCCGACACCTCGTAGAGACAAATAGGCCAGTTCTATTTACAATTAGAAAACACATGCATCAAAATTCAAAATCTTTTATTTAATAATTATTAGCTTAGAATTACTCCCTCATGGAAAATAGTCCTTTCTCGGTTTAAAAGCAATTTCTGCTTTAATAGGTCCAATGTCATTTTCTCCTGTCTGTGAATATGTTGATTTCATCTATAACAAATAGTCATTTACCCTGTAGATTTGAAATCGAAACGGTAGCGAGTTCTTCCGTTTTCTTATCTAAAATTGCCTTTGATTTTCTTGCACATCTCTTTAAGTATAAGTCCTTAGATATCTTGTAGCTTTGAGCCATTATTTCTTTAGCGTCTTTGTAGTAAAGATTCACCATTTGGGAAAATTCGTGGTAGCTCTCATGATCATCAAAATGAGATTCGGTTTGTCCATTTCCAATAAATCCTGCATTCGTTATAGTGCTCATGTTTGTCCAAATTATAAGTTCTTTTAAGTGTAGTAAAGAACTGAAAAGGAATTTGAAATCGTAGTCATTGATGACCGCTTGTGACATTCGTTCATATTGTAAAGTTACATTTTTTCGCTTGTTATATTTGAATTCTGGACCATCGACAATTTTCAGTTTAATTAAGTTTGGGCATAGAAAACATATTGTTGATATATTAAAGGATTTTAAATGTTTCATTTCACAAGCAATGACCAGTTCGGTAAGATCCGTAAAGTCGTAGTCCTCATAGCGAAGTTTGAAGTTGGCTTCAATAGGTAAATCATAGTTCCATAGATATTCACGAAAATTCTCAACCATATTTTCAGGGGTCTTCGATGAAGGATTCTTTAGTGTAACTGTCAAATTTTCCATAAGCAAATATGACATCACTGGCGAAATATTATTTTTGTCAAAATGACGATGGAATTCGTTCAAAATATCTCTAGTTCCTGTTGTCAGGAACTCATGGGCGTATTTTATTCGAAGAACATTATCGCAATCATCAGGGTGCCCTATCACTTCCAAATCATATCTTAATTCTCGAAGTAGGGAAATTAGTGGGACTGGAAACCCTACTGATATAAGTGGACCCAAATCAATTTCTCGCAATCCCCTTTGAATCTGCAACTTGAGAAAAGGTATTAGACTCCGTTTTAGATACCTCAAGAACCAAACGTTAATGAAGGGATGAAATGCAATCCTCCCTAAATTTATTTTGAAACGGTTTAATTTCAGGTGATTTTCGTTGACTGTCATCTGTTGGAAGATATGGCAAAATTTAGATAAATCTTTGCGAACGACCAGAGCAAATCTTTCACTATCGTAAAGTGTTACATTGCATTGCAAAGCTTTCCAGTTGATATTCAGGCTTTTGAGTGTCAATTCATGTTTACTTAACATTGATCGTAGGAAATAGACAACTTTACTCGATCGGTTAGAACCAATACCATAAGCTGAATCGAAGAACCTTCTTAAAAGCCTTTCTTTATCCGGGGAAAGAATCGTGAGCTGCAGGTCTTCCAAAGTTTGGGTTTGCAGGATAGAACTCAGAATTTCAATTATCAATGCCATTGCCCATGAATTTTCCTTCATCTGAATATCCAAAAACTTTAGTTTCGAAGATAGCTCAGGTAAGCTAGTGGCATATGATTTGCCCAACCAATTCCTTTTTAAATATTCCTTTCGAAAACCATCAAAGCAACAGTTATGCATTGCCAAATGGGTAAGCTTGTCAAAGTAGTACAGAAATTGTACTACGATTTTGGCACTTTGGAAAATGACATTTTTCAATTTTAACTCGGTGATGTTGTTTACAGTTCCCTGAAAATCGTTTGATTCCTGGAAACACTGTATCCACTTTAATATGCTTATGGTTTGAATGTTTAATAGTTCAACTGGAGAAAGTGGATCTTCGTAGCATTTCATTACAAAATACTTTTCCATGGCAGATTTCTTAGAGATTCGACCTTGTTCTTCATTGGTGTTCTCTCCAATCGAATAACAATTTGGGCGCTTGAAAATTTTGATAATGTTTTTGTACCATTCGGAGCAAACCAAACGACAATTAAGGAGGTCATACGGATCCAAGTGTCTAAATATCCTTTCATAAGCAAAAACCTGAAAGCAATAAAATATGGTGGGTGGGACATTATTTACTGCTTTTTTACATTTGGGCTAATGCTTGAAAATCTCTACTAATTGTTGCTACGTACAGGAAATCCTTGAAAAACTGTAGTCCACATAGTTAACGATTTCTGATCAAGGACCTTTGCACTAAAATGGTAGAGGTGGTCTCATAGATCTCTTCTGTTATTGATTCAAAGTTTCGGATGCAACAATTTAGAAAATATTTTAAAGAATATTACTTGGTCAGACTTGGTCAGAGAGTGAAGGTCATTCATGTTCAATAATAATTGCATCATGATCTTTGACCATCGCTTATATATTATGCACATAATATTATTATGTACACATAAAGACCAAGGCACGCTTTTATGTATGTTGCCTTTGGTTTCCCTATTTAGCCATTATTTGTCTCGATAACGTTGTCACAAAGACTTCAAAGAAACGATACAAGTAGATGCAAACTATGAATAAAATAATTTATGAAAAAATGATGACATCAGTTGTTAACTTAAGTTCAAGTGGTAATATTATGTTTTACAACCGTGCAATTAGTAAAGCAGGTTACTATTAGACATTTCCGTTAACCTATATGAAATATTTTACATGGGTAAAATGAAAGAAACAAAAAAGTTCAGTATGGAAATAGCAGGTTCAAGGTTCCATTATGACACAACAGACACAACACAGCTTCCTGTGAAAATTAAACGAATGAGACAGACGACGACTGTTTATGAGACAAGTTAATATTAACAAAGTCCTAACATGGAGGAAGGAAATAGGAAAAAGTTAACAACTACAGCTAAAGTAAAATAGAGACAGTTCTAATACTAAGTATTCCTTCCACATTCATGTAATATAGACTCGTCCGACATTGCACTACATTATGCATGACACTATATCAAATTTTCTAGGAAATAATACAAGTTGTTCTGTGTCGTGTCCTACTATTTTATTGTGTCGTATGAACTGTATGTAAATTAAGGACATGTGGAAGCGTTGGATTACAGAGCACGGCTCAGGCTCTTGAGCTCTTTTTAGGGGAATAGATGTGCAAAAGTGAAATCCAACTAAAAGAATTTCCCCAGAGTCGCCTTTCCATTAAAAGAATGAGTTTGAGTAAATATCTGTGAAAGCGTGCCGAAGGCTTTTGCACGCTTTTCTTCTTAGTCCCAGTCCACTTTGCATAGTATCAACAGTTAAAAGTAATAAGCAAGTTGACATGACTTGACATAGATAGGCACTGCAACTATTTAAGTACACAAAATCTCACTCTTTTGTTCGTACTTATTTGTGAGTTCTCTTAGGTCTTGTCAGTTCATTTGAACTCGCAGAATAATTTATAGTGGGTAATGTACCTATTTTCCAATTCGAAGAACACTTTGCCTATGTCTTTGTAATATAAATCAGTGTCTACAATTTTACAGGCCACCCAATTAGTATTTTTGCATCCTTGTATGAAGAAGCATGCTTGTCATGTCATAATTATGTTTCTTTATAGTCTTTTATGAATAGCAGAGCAGATGAGTGCCTACTTAGTTGGAATGTAGGAACATTAGTCAAATAAGTCCTAGAGTTTAATTCCTAGAGGTGCTTCACTCGCAATTTATTTTCATATCTGTATCATTTCCTATAATTTAGTTGTGCAACAGAGAAACTAGTCGAGTTGATAGCGTGAGGAACGTCAATATGAAAAGGCCGTGTCATTATTTCACCCTCCTGATGTATTTCGCCTAATGAAAAAGGAATGAGTTAGCTACAGCGTTTCTGAGAATGTAATAAAGTTAACTTGTTTGTCTTTCGACTCTTGTCACGTTGGTTAAACTGGTGGATCATAAATAGTCAGTTCCATGGACCATAACTCTTTAGAAAAGTCAATTTTGAGAGTATTACGCTAACTAGTGCACTCATAAAATGATTGCCAGTATTTACATGGGGCAATTTGTTTTCTATTAATAGATTAAGGAAATTTCATCTCTAAACATTCATTTTCAACATTAGTCAGCAAGGTTATATTTTGTCCCAGCAGCACTATGCCCAAGGGTTGGGATGCGTCTTCCTATTTATACATTCGTTACGTAACGTAATCAAAGTCAAAGGCAGAGCTCCACTTTCCACTTGACTCTCTCGTACATATTGAAATAACTATCTGCTGGAGTACACAAGTCATGTTTAGAATACTCAAAATCAGAAAATAAAATTCACTAAAGCATGTGTACATCTTTTTTGCGTTATGCATAGAAATTATTATCTGATTATACATAGATGAGAATGGTGCATATGGTATATGCACTAGGGAATGCACTATAGGAGAGCAATAGTAATAAACGGACCACAAGTGACATTTACACTTGACTATTAAAGCACATAAAAATGTAACAAGAGCAAGAGCTCGATAGTTTGGCACAACACAAGTATAATATGCAAAAGTGTAGCAAACCTGCTGGTTGCATTTCAGAGAGGAAGCATACAAGTTACCATAAAATGCTATAGTTTACGATGACAGAAGTGGCAGAGTTAGCAAGTAAGTGAATTTAGATTATGTTGAGCCAGACTAGGCCGTAGTTCTTAAATGTTGAATGTGCAATCGATTGCAGCAGTGTGTAAACGTATATAGTCACTATAGTAGGCCAGTTTCTATACTTAGGGAAGTCGAGAGAGATACAAACTACCAAATGAAATGGTATTTGTGAGTTGTAACTGTCTGAGTGAGCTTTTACATATTAGCCTCACTTAGCCAACATGTCTAACTCAACTGGAGGGACACTAAAGTGTAAACTTTACTGGGACTCACTAACTCCTACTTTTATATATGCGACTACACTTTGCATTTTAATTTGCCTGGAAATTCTAATAAATTTTCGGCTAAATGTGACAAGTAGAGAGAGGAAAGTCAAGGGCCTCTCTTAGTTCTCTCTAATCCAATGACTTCCCTCCTCCTCTTTTCTAATTAGTGACGCATACCTCATTTTAAGGCACACTCAATTCAACCTCCTTACACCTACAATATTTAACCTCCCTTAAAAGTATCTTCCTTAGTCATAACTTATAGTCTCAATTTAATGCTACTTTACGTCTGGAATATCTAAGAATCGTTAGAGTTCCTTTGAAGTTACTATAAATAAAATGTATATAGATATATCCGACCGAACTTACTAATTAATTGTAACTTACAAACTTTAAATGACCTTTTCGTTCTTGTTCCTTAGAAGATAACGGGTTTTACTAAGACACATTATATCTTATTCCCACTCATATATTCAGAAAGTCAGTTTCAATTATGCAGTGTGCATTGAAATGCATTATATTACCCCCTCCCTGCATATAGCAGTACAGTTTACCGCATTCGTTAACCTACGAAGTATCTGCAATGATATGTATACCACTGCTTCACCTTCAAAATGGTGATCATTGCGTGCCACAGTTCAGTGTGCAAAACTGCAATAGGTATCTCTATAGCTAGTAGCTTTAAATGCTACGGTTATTATTAAAAATTGAAGATCATCGTGGATATTGAATCCGAATTTGCATTATGAAAATATTTAACTATTAATTTGGCTCCACGACAGGTTGCATTGACAAAACTGAACCTGCATGGACTGGGTTTTGTAATGTTTGCAGTATGATGGATAGTAGATTCAAGTGTTGTAAGGGTCATAAACTCTGATTTTGCTACATATACGTTATTCGTTATGTGAGTTGGAATATATTGTATAGAATGAATCTGTAGTACTTCAAGGTATAATATACTTAGGTGTGTAGCTAACTAGATCTATAATAGTCGATTGGGTTTTATAAAATGTGCAAGGATTACTGTTTATAACAATTGTAAATATAGAAGAGAGTAAAGGCAATAAATCAGGGACGTTTCCTCTAAAACCTATAAAAAGATGTCATTAGCCATAAAATAGCAATAAAATGAAGAAGAGGGGGTACTAGTATGAGAGATCAAAGGGAGTGGAGTATAGTAAAATGTAAGTCCATCAGAAAATCCGATTTCTCGGAAGTGAAATTTATAGATTGCTTGTTAAAGTTATTGTGACAGTAAATTAAAATGAGATTTATTACTTTGAAATGTATGTTCGGTACGGTGACAGTATTATTACCTACATACGCCGAGGATTGGTTAGAGGAGTAGATGAAATTGATCTGATTTTGATTTCCAGGATTTGATTTAATGGAATAGAGGGCTCGAGGGTAGTCCAGAGAAGGAACCTTGGAAAGTGAAAATTGTGAGATTTGTTTGAATTGTGTGTGTCTTTTGCTTGTAGCAAAAAAGTTTATTCAGTTGAATTTCGCTGATAAGTAGAGTAGTAGTGTAAGTGTAAAAATATACTCGTAATCCTCTCTAGTGTCGAGTCGGCAGAAAAGTCTAAAAAATCTATCAAGATCACTGAGGGAAATCCTCGGGCATGTTACACCAGGCGAATTCAGTTAAGGAGGTATTCATCCAACCTCTCTGAGTACTCTAATATTAATAGTTACTCCACTAAGGGCAGATTTCTTTGGTAGACCAAACTAAACAAACGTAAGGAGTAGGAAGAGGAAATCAAGCAAAGTAAGAGTAGGTACTTTAAACGACATGGTATAGCAGAGATCAAGATCAAGTCTGGGAAAGCCGACGTGCTTCACGAAAAGCCTGATGTAAGCCAAGTCAAATGTAAAATAAGGAAGCGGAGAATATTCTTCATCCTAGAAATTACTTTTTCCGCTATGTCGTTACTGCATTACATTCCGAATCTTGATCTATACATATTAAATCTCTTTTCTGACTGGTTTACTACTGCATGGGAGGTATTTGTACTTACTGCTTATCTCGAAATGTATCTCCAGCCACTATGTATTACTTAATAGAAGGCTAAGTATTTCTCCGTTGACAATGCTCTAGTGTCCCCCATATTTCTATTTACTATAGACCTTGTATTTTGTCCTCCTTACGAAATAATGTCAGCCAGAAGTAGATGAGACTTCTTTCATAGAATCCTCTTTTATATTAGCATCTGACAATGAGTACTCTTCTGATCTGACTCTGACCGAGAGATAGTCATTTGGATGGGGCAATTGGACTTGCACTACTTCAGCTTCAGTTAACCGCTAACCCAACTTGACTTTGTTAATCCATAACGAGTCAACAGCACATATAAACATATCCATACTCAACTGTGCAAATATTATACTTATATATACAAAGAACCACGGTCACGTACTAAATGTAATGTGAATTGAAATTGCAATCGATTTCTCTTTGCCAAGTGGCTCTTCCCTCATCCTTCCTAGCACAAACTAAATCATAACCCAAACCAAAAGGTTATCAAAGGAATTTCAATGAAAGGAGTTAGATTCATATTATAACTTTTCACACTATATAATTTGACCTGTCTTCATACTATACTTGAATTTACGTGCAAATTTATATATCCTACCATTGCAAAAATAAATGTAAATATTGGTACCCAACACTTGTAGGTATTATGTTAGGTACTATCTGAGAATGTCTATATGGCTATGTAGAGTAGGGTATGTCATGTAGGTACTAAATTATAGTACATGTACACATAGGAGTGTAATGTTGTTAATGTAGTGTATGTTCACAAGGTTTGGCTCGACGTCAGCAGTCAGTAAACCCAAATTATCATCTCACAACCAGCTTGAACAATTGTGCAAATAATCAGTATAGATTTATCTGTCAAAACAGAAAAAGTGGTTAGTATTATCGTGAACGAAATATCTAAAATTAAGCAGTTTCATATCATAGTGCAAAGTTGTCGTTTTCTGTGTATGCTTTCTGTAGCTAGATGCCTACTGTTCACTACATAAGATTGGCATTCGGGTTATAATTGAGTTTAATTACTCGTAATTGCATCTGCCCCGGGAGTATAATTTTAATGAAGGAAAATGTCCAAGAAAATCAGTTGATTTATTCAAGTGGTTTCTCTTCGCAAAAGCTTTGGTGTTTTGTCCTGGCATGAATCCCACTTTGCCAATGTGTTTTAATTTAATACATCGCCCCAGATAGCCATTATTAAATTGTAATTTCTGAGTGGGCCTTCCCTAGAGCTGAGTGAATTGCAATTTTTGTCAGTAGGTACATAATATATTCAAAACCTACGAAAGCCGATGGCCAGAGCAAAAATAAATCAAACTGGACGAAAATATATTTTAATGTCGCAATACTTGTAGTGTAGTCCAACTTGTTATTCCACACAGCTTTCACTGTTTGTAGTAGTCTACATCTACAAGACAGAAAGAAATGTCCTTGGGACATCACTGCATTACATTAATGAAATGCTATTTAAAAAATCATAAACTACCGGAGTCGAGTCTGCGAGGAAGGTAAGCATTGCCAATAATTTATTCGGGTATAGCAAACAAAAACATAATTTTCGAAAGTACTTTTTTCACTTGCATCAGCATTGTTTGACAACTGAGTTATTTGGAACTACAAAATACATCGTCATCATTTTTGATGTACTTTATGGCGGAAATCCTAGGAGGAGTGTAAAAGCAAATAAAGCAAAGTATTTTTATATAGAGAAAATTAATTAAAAATTCTTCTTAGATCAAGTTCTCTTAAAAATATGGAAAGCGCACTTCACAATAAGAGTTTTAGGTGAACATCTTTTTCTTTTCCAGTCCTTCAACTCTTTTGGAGTTCATTAAGTTAGAACTCGTAGGGGAACGTGACCCGCGTATCCGATGTAGTATGTAGTGTACAGTCGTGTAGTCTTTGGTAAGAGTGAGTAGGTATTTTCCATTTCCCTCCTGGTGGTGGCTTACAATTTCAGTAGAAATGAACCCAACATCAGTTTTCAATTGCAGATGGATTTCGCTCTTGTGGTTTACTTGCTCTTGGATGTTTTGTGTCACAGATTTGTTAAAACTCACCTTTTGTTTTTCGTACACGACTAACGAAATGGAACTACCGTTTCCAACTCTGTACGAAGTAAAATTGGATTCTGCGATTCTGCCAGTTATTTTGTCTGTCATAAGTCATAACCAACTTCACGTACTATAATTCAGCTACACGAAGGTAATTATGTCGGCTAGTCGTACGTGGTTATTACATTTGTATAGTATTATTATCACAATACCTTGGTGAAAGAAAATTTAATTACTTAACTAATACAGTCAAGTCAGCCCGGAGTCAGGTTCAGGTTAGTGAATGCTCACTAGATGTATTAATACTAAACTTTTTGTCGTGTATATGCACTTTTAATGTATCATTTGATTAGATGTTAATACATAGTATATGGAATAATTAATTCACGGCGACCTGGACAATGTATAAACGCAATGTGATGCAAGTTTACTTTAGTTTTGTGTATCATGTGTTACAGGATATGGTTTCAAGCTTGGCCTAGGCATCATTATGTTTTTAAAGCCCAAAACCTGGTGTACATTTATGTCTGCAAATCGTCTAACAGACTAAAGTGAGACAGACAGGCTGTACCGGGATTTTTTATACCCTAGCATCCGCCAGTAAGTATTGATTATTAGAAAAGTGTTCTAGAAACGCAATGAATGCAAAAATTAATATCAAAAATAAAGTCGAAATTTTGGACTATGAAAATGTGTCTAAGAAGACCAAGCACTAATTTCCGCTCTGACGGGTTACTCTTATCCTGTAACACACAATGTGAATGTGAAATTAATTAATAACATTGGATTTATACGGCTTTATAAATTCCACCTAAAATTTCACAGTCAATTTGAATGCGTCACGGGAAATAATGGATGAGAGAATTTCTGGGAACTTCCATATTGAAACCAGGAGTTGACTTGAGCTGAGTACGTTGATACAATCTGTATTTAGAATGCCGAATATGAAATCAACAGTTAGCCTAGTGTTGATGTAAGCTTATTTCATAAGAGTAAATTGGCTTTTAGTCTGTAAAAATGATGTGTAGTAACCTAGAAAAGTGGTTTGGCTGGTTGTGTCGGGTCAGAGCGTCTAGTCTATCATAAAGCTCCCGTATTTTTAATGTTTGAACTTTGATGTTGTGCTAAAATAAATACTTGTAGCTTTTGAGTGTTTGACGTCAGTTTATATGGAGCTACCCTTCCTGTATACATAGATATGCAGTCCTTCATTTGAAAATCAGAGCATAATGCATCATACTTATTATTGATGTAGTGGTATACGTATGTTCAAAGGCTCTCGATTTTGTGCTGTTCTTGACTGTACTTCCAGGTTGCTTTTGAGTTGTAGTAGATGCATATGAATTCAACGGACTACAAACAAGTTTGGTAAGAAGTAAGAATAAAAGTGGCTTACGTATATGTCTAGTAGATCGTGCTTTGAGTCGGGAAGTTCCAACATTGCATAAAATAAAGGATACATCATACATGCACACAGACACAAAGGACCCAGAAGTCCATAAATACACAATGACATTTCATGAATAGACTTATATGGCTGACGAAGACCATTTCGTCAAAGCAAATAGTAGCACTAAATGGGGAAAGCCCATTAAAATACCAACATCCTTCGCTTTACTGTGAACCGTAAATATGAATCTGGCTGGAAAATTAAGTAACGTTGATAGGAAATATGAATAGAAATACAACAAACAAAACCAAGGGACACAAACAAGTCACTAACATCGGTGGAAAGACAAAAGTAGGGAAAAGTTATGACTAAGCAGAATAAACTGGCTTCTGGAACATGCTTACGTATAGATAATGTTTCATTGTTTCCTTCTCCACTATTCATCTTCGTTTGGGTTAAACACAGCTTATTACTTAGGTAATCACCACAACCATTTAGCATGAGATCCAATAAATCAAAAGAAGAGGAGAAAATCGTTTACTCTACTACTAGATATTAAATTAATTTTCCCCATGAGGTATACCAGAGATACCACATCAATAGTAAAATACATAGCTGTATGTATACTAAAGTAGTATTGATATATTGATTGTTGAAATGGAGAAAGTCAAAGAAAATTCTAGAGAAAATTGACATTTGCTTTCACTGAACTTTCTCTTTTGCAACTTTTCAATGTATGTAGTTTAGACAAAATGTCTAGTATTGTATCAATAGTAAGTATATTGTACCTAGAGAGGAATTGAATATTCGGCGACATCCTGTCTTTTGAGATTGTATACGAGGACAATCCTCATAAATACATTGTAGTACATTAAACCCAACCGAGAAGGAATATATTTTCTAGTTATTCGAATTTTGTGGAAAGCTCGTGGATCATTTCTTCTTTTGGCTCCTTCTCTCATAAATTTAGGAGTCTGAATGAAGGATTTTATGGTGGAAACATCATAGATTATTCCTGCATAGTCGAGAACGGTTCATTTTTCTCTATTGTGCTGCTAATATTGTAATATCTATTCTGATGCCATGGCCATGTACTCCTTTTTCAGTGCATATTATTCCTTTTATCCTTTGGCATTGCGCAAATGACTAGTTTTTCAATTGTCAAGTCGGTATCTTGATACCCGTATGATTAACCGTCCGTTTTTCCCTTTCCTTTATTCTTTTTGGTATTGAAATTCTGAATAGGTTGATAGAAACTGAGCAATATGTATTTGAGGGGATGGAAAGAAATAAAAAAGTTGATTTAGTATCCTTTATATTAGACCTATAAATGAATGGATGTAGGAAGGAAGAAAGAAAGGAAAACTCGTTGATGCAACTTCAAGTTGCTATCAAATGCAGCAAAGTATTCATATTATATTTTATGGGTGCCATTTGCACATATCTTTAGTGCTGCTATCTTTTCCGTCTATCTTCAGCTGTGATACAACCTTAGGTATGCAAAATAATGTGGTAGTCACTCCACTTGTAAATATTGCAGAATTGCACACAAAAGAAATTCAGAACCACATGGCATGGCAATGCGTATTTCTGCTGGTAGGTGTAAATACAAAGAAAACGCTCATAAAACAAAAGAAAATCCGTGGAAAACCAAAACATCGCACCGCCACAAACTGACACATAAAGTAAAGAATGTAGAAATAAAAGTAGGACTCGGGGAAACTTATAAACAGATAAAAATGTTCCGAAATATTTCAAGTTGTAATTGAAATTACAAATGGGAAACACTTTTAGACTGGCTACAACAACGAACCGCCTAGCAAAAACAAGACTGCTAATTTATTCCACAAATTTCCAACCGTATGGACCTAGAAATATTTCTCTCCTGTTTCTTTTCTCTATTTTCCTACACACTTAGATTTTTTGAGGGAAAAGTCAACAGAAAGGACGATATCTTTCTCGTCTCTTGTTTTGGCTTAAGCTATTCCTTGCAATTCCACTCTCTTCCCTTCCATTGCACTGCCTTGGCACACTGACAATAAAACGGAGCAATTTCTGTCAGAGAATCCTTGAAATATGAGATCCCTTGTGAAAAATGCATGTATACTTACAACTCCTTTACTTCTACTCACTATGTCTCTAACTAACTGTAACGATCATTCTGTTTCGTCTTCGTACTATTTAAGCTAGGGACTCCATTCCCTCCATCACATCCTTCCCCAGAAAGTAATGACACTTTTACACATTTCCAACCCAAATCTACAAAGTAAGTACACAACCATACGATTCTTAGTTTCTTATCCCTTAGCTATAAAGATAACAACTTACTTTTCGCCAAAGTTCACTCTCTAATTTATGAACAAAGTCAGACAAAGGTCAAGGACTCCATTTTCATCTCCGGTTCCAAATTAAATTGAAACGCAGAACAATTAGCAGTGCTAACCACTTAGTAAATAAGTATTTTGTTGTCGCATGCTAACACAATTAATTATTTACTTTTAAAATCTTTTGACTTACGTGGTGCAAGAGTAAATATTTGCTCTGAAAACTGTAAATGTGCCATATTTTTCACACTATTCATGATGTACCTTAATTTTTGCTGTGTAAATTATGCATATAATATTCCAATGTTCACGCGTGTAAAGTGGATGCCTGAGGAGAAGAAAGCACAACTTTATTCTTCTGCTCAGGAATTTATGTATGAAAGTCATATAAAGAATGAAAGCATTTTATAGCACTGTCTCTTTCCCATGCATTTTTCAGGTTATCTCATCTAAAATTTCTTGCCGAGTACACAATACACACTTTCAACATAATGTACAATGCAAACACTATGCCATGCCAGGTGAAGTTTGTGGAACAGTAATTGTCAAAAGAGGCAGGCAGGAAAGACTGACACGAAAGTGAACGAAAGTAGGGAAATTCAATTTCAAGGGCTCTTCTTAACTTAACTTTCTCAAAGAAATATGGAAAGACAACCTCGCACATATTTAAATATAGAACAGTCTATATACTACCCAAATGAGTTTTACACGTAGAGCACTTTACGACAGTGCACTATGCCAATGCCCATATGCATCATAATGTCTCTGTATCTGTCGCGGAACAATTTGAGTGCTTTCACAATACTGATCCTAAAACATAAGTTAGAATAAAAGCAAACACTCAAAATCAAGGGAAAATATTACACTCTAAAATGATGGCCATCATTTCCAGCCTCCCACTCCAACAAGTCATCTTGATATATTACTACATTTCTCTTCCCTCGCAAAAAATAGTGAATTCCCTTATTGCTACCTTGTACAATGTTAGGGGACTGCTTAAAGTTCATTTAAATACATGCTGTGTGCTCCCAGAATGGTGCTATTTAATTGCAAATTATTGTGATTGCAGGCAAAGAAATGCTTTCATCTGTTTTAAGGACTGTTACTTAACCGAAACCCATTTTTTAGTGGAAATAATGAAATGCAAGTATCCCTATGGCGCGTTCTGTGAAAAAGCAACCTAAATACTTCTAAATGATCCAAGTGAATTCAGCAGAAGAGTCTATGGCAGTAATTTCATTTCTCATTCGATCTTAACCCATTAGTTACAGAGATACACTACTTCTTTCATGTCTTCTGCTTCTGCTGGATGTCTTTACACAGAAAATGCAATTGATGGTCTATATTATTATGCTATAGTTCTTAGAGAGCGAGGAATCTTGGTATTACAGATATTTCCAGTTTATTTGTATACGTAGTGGCAAAAGAGATCTACAGAAGAAAGAGATCCTTAATTGCATGCTTGCTTGCCTGTATTCGACGTATTCGGTTTCACTCCACCCGTAAGAGTACCTACTGTTTTTATTAGCGAGTAGTAAAAGAAAGCCTCAATGTTTCAGCAGTCAACTCAGCACTGATGCTCGGAGTTACAAATGACGGAACCTAGGCTGATATTTCCTATAGGACAGTATTTACAGCCGACTTTATTTACTGGTTGCTTTTACTTACCCTGCATAGCTGCCTCTTCAAAGGTGGCTTGTTTTGTTTATTGTATACTGACATGGCCTTACATAGAACACTGCGTATACTTATATTTACATACGAGTAAATTGTATTGTGTTTGTTAATTAGTAATTATTATGAAGTGAACAACATCTTGAGTCTTGGAATTTAAAACCATTTTTTCCATTTAATTAGTGTATTTGTAATATGTATGGTATGTGCTATAGTGCAACACTTTCCGCAACGTCCGCCGTAAATACAGTCCACCCGTAAATACTAGCTGGATAGCCATGTGAAGTCACTACCACCTAACCAAATATCAGAGACCCAACTCTAATTTGATATGTGATACACATAACTACTAACACATAGACGCACATTTACACACATTTTGGATATGCACCTATATCTATTCTTCGCTTGAATGCTAAATGAAACTTACACAAGAATAGCCAATTTTTGGATATACCACGGTACTATAATAAATACATTTATTCTAGACATATACCATAACTACAACTACGTAAATTCTAATAATATCATAAATATATGAAGATAGTACTGGAAACACCAACATAACCACACGTATTTTGAACCACACAGAGACGTTCACTTGATATCTACTTTATATAGGCTTTATCGACTTTTAGATTGATTTTTATTTTGACTTCCTAGTTTTATTTCCACCTTGATTCTTGGTAGACAAATTTTCTCTTCATTAACGAAGATAGATGTAGTAGGGCGTAGGGCCATCGGTCAGTTTGTTGAATGTTATAATTTACAGTACCATCAGATTATATTCAATGTTCATAAATAATGTTTAAAAAGATAACATGCAGATTTAGTAGCTTTACTTGATCACGGTATGTTGTGACTTCTGAACGCAGCTTCAATTGTTCAGATAGACAGATTTTTTGTTCTGAATTGCATGGAATCTTCTAAAACATATCCTAACCATAACTTGTACATCTTATGTGAGCATAATTGGAGAAAAAATCCAATTTTAAGGGTATACACACTGGCCTACTGCCTTTAGTCAAAGTTTAATAATTATTGCTCTTTTAATTCGAAACAACCAATAGTAGGGATTTAGTCTCGCATGTGCGTAGTAATATAATACAATGAGAATCAGCAGGATGAATAACTTATCTGCACAGAGACTTACTTTCTAGCAATGCAGTAGTAATGGATAAGACTTCTTTGAAATTAGGTGAACATGTTTTATTTCTCTGTGGGATCAGGTACTTAACTGTTCAGTGTGACCAAGTCAAAACAGTGTTAATTGATATGTACCTAATATGAGTTAGGATTTCAATCTAGATGTAAATGTTAGTGGATGTAGATTCATTGGATACATGATAATGTTGGTAAAGGTTGGTTTACAAATAAGCGAGATGAAAAGAACATCAAAGAGTCTCTGCGGTAGACAATCCATTGGCATACAAGAGATAACTAACTAAAGTTGCATAGTGCATACACAAGTCCTACTTTTCACAGCTCTGTTTTTATTCAATTACAGAGCGCGGTGCAAAAATGGCAAATGCCCATCTGCAATGTAAAACTCATGCAGAGATAGTCTGTGGGTAAATAAAAACTCATTAATATTCTATCTGCATGTGCCAGCGTGGAAAGCATTAAACACTTTCATTATGCTAAAGAGTTACTGCTGTGTTAAATTCATTTTATTCTCTTTTCCATTGAAAATGTAAATTTTCTACAACCTTGAGCGTAAATGTGGAATTAGAATCAACCCATGTCAACTGCAAACCTCTGAACTGCGTTGCAATCCTCTGTTTAATATCAATATCTTATGCCTTAACTATTCATAACGTAACCAACAGGATCCTGTAAGTATCGAAAGGGTAAACATCACCTGAAGCAAAAGCATTTTAATATACAGTTTTCGTTTATAATCCATTTTATACTTTCACAAGAGTTGCTCATGTAATAATCTAAATCCAAGCATATTCTAACGTTCAAAATTACACCTTATATATTGCATCGAAGAAATGTGCTATGGCTCATTCCAAATTTATTAGAGTACTTTCTCCTTACTTTCTCCGCTCATCTCTTTTGTGTACTGTAGGGAACATTTGCTCATAAAAGGGATTTGATTTAGAAATCTTCATGTTTTGCAATGTTACGAACTTTGGCTCATCATCCATTCTACTTAATAATGATTAAAACACTTGGATATTTTGGAGGGACATGTTGAAACAGATTTGTGTGCGTGGGAATACAAAATAGATGAGTGTTACTTAGTAGAGCGATAATATTATTCTCCTGAAATGAGAAGAAACGTTAGAGATTTGTGCCCTTTCCGTAAATTTCAATGTAGGGACACAGAAACAATATAAATCATGGAGGGAACACAAACAAAATGAATTATGTGATGTGAGTGCATGAAAAGTATGTTGAAAGTGAGTTCATTCTACCTCTGCTCTAAATAATAAAGCATTGTTTTCCGTCTCCACCCAACTTTAGTTTAAACTTGATAAATCTCTCAGACACTACGGCATACTTAACATGAAAGTGAAGTGATGAGACGAAAAACCAAACAGAAGAACAAGAGCACTACAGAATCACATGGAATAGGTAGTTGGAGCAGAGTATTTGTATTCATTAGCACAGAAACACAGTTTCAACACTGCAGGGAAGAAGAAAGCAAACAAAAGGACAAGCACACACTGGACGAGGAGATACTTAAATTGATTTTCTATTTCCTCAAGCCCTCTACTACCCTAACTCAGGATTTAATGTTTTAAAATATATTTAGTTCCCTATTGTTTTAAGGTGTTTTCCTTCTCTTGCTATTCGCATTGCGGTGTGTGCGGGATCCTTTATGGAGAATTACTTCCGCCCTCCTCTAGGTTTACGTCTACATTAATTTCCTTTGTATACCCATCATCCACAGTGCACTTGTACTCATAAGAATCCAAACAATCCCATTATGTGCTTGAGTATAGTTTCTCTTTTACTACAGCACAAATATCTGCATAGTGCTAATGACTTTTCCCCATCATCATTAAAAACTGAACTTTCAATAGGAAAACGGGGATAGTCTTCTAAATGTAAGTGGCTTGCTTTTGTTGTAAAACTTGCAAAAGTATGATGGAATTATGACACATAAAATTTGTCTTTCCAAATCCTTTTTGTGTAAAAACTTTCTCGGGGATTTCCACCTATGAATAAAGAGATTCTACATAATTCTATAAAACACAGGTACCTCTATGTATGTCCGCGTTAGTTTTCTATTCTGCTTATTCTCCGACTTTAGTATCTTTCTCCATGCGTAAACTTTCTTTACGCATCACCTGTCTAATTCATCTTCTAACTAAAGCGAGTTTCTGTTTACAAGTTTCTGACATGTACGTAGCATGTTTATATTGAGGAAAAAATACACAAACGTGCTCACGGCGGAAGGTATACAAATTAACGTCATACATTTCCCGCATCAGAGACAGAATTATTTAAATTGCGTTATTATCTTCATCATATCGACCGTGTAAATATTAGGTCTTATTATCTATAGCTTGTTAGCTCTAATAGGAAACACTTTTTCTTACTTCCACCATAATATCCTATGTACCCATGTGACAATGATCCAATTATAGCAATGCTAAGCTAAGCATATATTTTCTGCACAATGGTTTTCTTATTTTTTATGAAATTCAAGTCCTCAACTAAATGAGGTACTAAAAGTAAACTAAAACAGAAGTCTATTGGCAAATGGGGATTACATTGTTTATGTCTGGCTGGATTCTGGAGTAGTATTTTCTAATAAGAATTCTGTATTATATGCGACAAACATAATAGCAGTGTCTACTATATAATTCTCAACTGACAATGAGACAATGTTGCTTTGTATTTTGTGTTTAAAGCTCTCTGACAAGAACTTCTAGAAATAAAGTAATAGACAAGAAAACAAACTGCCTAAATATAACAATAGGACAGCTTCCTTCTCTATTTTACTTATTTTATGCATAATATCGTATTTTGACTGCGACTTCGTCTAAGCTCCCTTCAGTTTACGTGACCAAACTACGAGCTATATAACTTAACTACTGTGTGCTTTGCTCTACATTCAGCTGACTATTATATGACACAGCATGGTTGAAGAATTGCTTTTTATCCTTTTTCTCAACATTGAACGATCATAAAAAAATTACACACGGAAAAAACAAGGTCACTAATTTTTTTAAAGCCCAAGATAGTTTGATAAATTGGTATTTCCCATTTTAGTAAACATGCAATGTTATTATTGTATTTTGTTTACTACTGCTGTAAATAGTTTAACCATCCCTAGCTCCTTTTCATAGTCACTGCACAGAGTGTTAAATAGATTTGTTCATTGATTAAATACTTACATGCAGACTAATTTTTTGCTGTTTGCTCTCTGCGCTCTAAAGTAGAAAAGTGTCAAGTGAGCAGATTTCGAGGAAAGTACTTGAAAGTAGTGGAAGCAATGGATGTCACTACTTTATTATATGATCGCTAAAAAGTTTTGTAAGTGCTAACTTTGAGAAATCAGTTCGAGTTGGAGATTCTCCTCTCCCTGTTGACACTCTTGTCGAGTAATCACCTTACCACACAAGAATTCATTCATTCACTCGGAACAGGGCCAGCCCAGATATACTCAGCCTGCTGACTGGACACGTCCTCCATGCAATTCTGCTGACACTTTACTTAAGTAGCATAAACTATCTAGTAAGACTATACACCCTACACCCACACCTTACTATATCTGTACTATATAGTAAGAAAGTACAATTACAGTTTCTTACTCTTACGAACTACTTTCCTGAATTTCTCAATTTCCATCACACTTTGAGGAACCAACTGAGGAACTAAGAACTAAAGATTCCATTTCCACTTGGCATTCTGTGACAGCTCAACATTAAACCCCATTTAATAGTAAAGGCCATAACGCGCTTCATTCCATGACTCAACACACTTGCCCAATAAATATAAATGAAACATCAACTTTCGATAGTATAGTACCTACTTTTGTTTACCTCTACTAAGTAAATATAAAACTACAGTAAAGGTAAGTATCTCGAATGTGACGAACTGAAGCGTAAGTTGATTAACTCAATTTGGAAAGTATTTTGTTGCATTACTCGAGAAAGGTACTAAGTTGAATTCAAAAGAAATAGAACTGGGTTGTATAAAAGAAAAAATGTCTACAATTTTTGAGTAGCAATTATTGGAGTAGGGCAACAAAGGGAGAGTTCACACACTTAAATGAAATGTCAACACAATTGTTGAAGGTCAGAGCTGTCATTTCGTAAGTAACTGCTAACATTTATTTTTTGTGAAAGTAGTTGTGTGTGCTCTTCTAAAATCAAAATGGTAGACCGGATAAAAATTACTAGTTGTACTACGATATAGAAGGATAGTGAGTTGAGAATGTACTTTTGATTCTGTAGGCAGAGAAAGTTGTCCGTTCTCCATGAATGGTTGGATATTATTTAGGTACATTTTACAATGGAAGAAATGGACGAGGGAGTCAGAACGGGAAGAAAGTACGGGAACAAGTGTTATTGCTAGCATGTGACTGGTTTTCTTCTTGGGCTGGTCACGGCCATTGCCATTATGTTATTTGAAAGTCTTTTGTAGGGGAGAAACAGTATGTTGCTCTTTAGTATGCAAGTGTTCGTCGGCCGTGAGGATGAAATGCAAAAACGAGACGTAAAAGCTCCGGCATAAATCGCATTACGACAAATTCAAGCCCATCAACTGATGCGATGTGAGGAAAGAAAGTACAGAAAATACAATACACTAGTAAGTATGAATCCTTCGTTGACGTTATCTACAGATATGCACATAGACAGTAAAAGCACTTGAGCTGTCTATATAGGTAAAGTAGTTCTCCTCCTACAAGACTATATAGCAGACACAAACGGTCTATAGTCTAAATACGATAGTTTGTTCTGCATTATATTACATTACTCCTGACGATTTTTTCAGGAAGAGTAGCTTTGCTCTTGCTCTTGAATTTCACATCGAAATTTTATCGCTTGCTTTATTCAACGTATATGTCTTGAAGGCGTTCGTTGAAATAAAAGTGCAAACTAGCGCTGAAATGTTATGTAGCTACAACTTCCTGTAATAGGAGTGTTGGAATTTTTTTAGTGCATACCAGAGGGTTAGAGTACTCAACCACTAGAGTTCCAAAGGAATTTCTCTGGGAAAACAATATGAAGAGGATTCTAACAATGAACCTCCATTCACTTTAATAGATTATCTACAGATAGAGAAAGAAGGACACACTAAATAATGTATTATTATTATCCCTATTCCCAATGCATATTATCACTAATATTCCTCGAAAGGTTATTTATTTATAGTGCATAGGGCAATGTCTATCTATAGTTTTGATATTAGCCACTTCTGTTCAACAGCATATGTCTGTTCTCTCCAGGGATGGAATATTATGGGAAGGTGACTATTATTACCGTGTGCAAATGAAAAAACTGGGGCAGAATAAATAGATTACATCTATTGGTGAAATGAATGGGGAGGACTATTAAAACGATGAGGGTTTATTGTGCATATTGACATTCCACCGAGTTGCCTTAGAAGATATGCCAAGATACTACAAGAAATTCCTGCTGTAGTAGTAAATATTCACAAATGAGTTCAATATTATTTGCCTTTTAGGCAAAGTAAACATAAGCAAATGTAAAATGGTATAACGAACTGTAAATGTGCATACCAAACGATGAAAGTAATGAAAGTATAATGATAGAAAATATGGTAAGTAAATTCTTATGAAGTCTCCTTAGGCTTATCCGATTGTTGACTCAGGATGAAATGAGAAGGTATATAATCATTGTCTCTGGAGATAAAACGGACAAGTTCATTCCGTACTGATAGGGTGATTTCCCCTAGTTTATGGAACTACTACTTACTTCCCTTCGTTTTACTACCTCTTTCAATGTATTAGATGGAAGTGCAGGAAATACATGCTTAACTGAAGTTAAGTACATAGAAACTTGCTGATATTAGATTTGAGTGTTGATTTTGTCTCACAGACTTTTTCTTGTCCGGGCGATATTGTGTAGTTACTTGTGTACTCCTTTGCTTTCGACTATCGAAACATGTTAAGTTTACTTAGGTTGACTGCTGGCATCCGCATGGTCGACAATATACAATTGGGCAATTCGTATAGGCACTGAACAAACTCATTAAATTTGCTCAATGATGCGCTAACACTTTTATCTTTAGCTGTCAGCCAAGATTCACTGACACGAGCAGATAGGATTCCTGAGCTTGGCTTCAATTTGGATTTCCTTGTTTGTTTTTCGTTATCCAATAGTCTGGTTAGCTACTCTGTGGTTTAAATACAGCTTTAATGTAAAAATATTTTTAATTTAAACTTTTCTCGAGAGTTATGTCCGTATTTACTCATCACAGTCCATCTGCTTTTCTTTCCAATGTTCAACACTCTTCAACCAGCACCAACTTCTCCTTTAACAAAGGTTTTGTTTACAGAACGTAATTCCCTCTGTCTACGCTGTTTTCTGAAGGTAAACTTTTGCTCCTTTTTACTAACTTTCCTACAACAACAATACACAACAGAAAATCCTACTGATTAGAACTACGTATAAGTAGGTAAACTTTCTAGGATTCATTTCAATTCACCAAAATACATTTTGAATCGGTAAACAAAAAACATTTACAAGGACAAGGTCTTCATTCGACTGTCTCATTCGACTGTCTCACTCTGTTGTTATTAATTAGTGTATCGGAAACAAAAAGTGACTCAGAAAATAATTTCCTATTGTGCACATTGTGGATCCCCTGTTTTTACACAGTAGTAGATAATGACTGGCAAATATTGATTGCCCCCTAAATCAATGTAATAGGAAGTCCAGAAGACCTAAAAGAGTTACAGTTGGATGATTTCTGCCTTTTCGTCCCATTCAAGTAGATAAAGAATTGGGATTGTTTGCAAATAGACCTACCAAATAGTATAGTATTATATACTCAATAGATCCTATTTCATTTTCTTCCAATGAATGACACACCAACAAAGGAGAACTCAATTTTTTCTCGTTTTTTGGTCATTTTTCATCTTGGGTTTCCTTTTCACGATTTACTCATGGGCGCATTATATATTGATCATAGGTATTCATTGGGACAGTTCAATGTTATCACAATAATGAAAAATCGACGAGTGACCTTCCCCACAATGATAGTAGGTACACTTTGATAATCTCACGTGCTATTTATTGTCAATCAATTTCAGAACTTTCCACCAAAACTATTTTACCATTTTCCGATAGTTACATAACATACAAATCTCAAATGTCCCATAAAAATTCTAGTTTTTTGATTATCTGACAGCGAATTTGTAGAGAATTCATCAATATCAAATATCGCATGCAAAAATATTAATAAAATACTTAGCATGACAGAACCTGCAGTTAACACTTTTAATTTTGTGCCTAATTTAAAAATATTGCAGCACTATTTAGGTTAAATGAACACAATTATAGTTACAGAGATAAAAGGATGGTTCTGTGTTGTGTACTTGTTTAGATAGTGTGACAGCAGCAATATAAAATTCTCACTGCAAATTAAATTAAGGTGACTGCTGTAACAATTGCATTAAGAAGTAGAGCAATCCTGAGAACTACATTAATAACAGTCTAAGTATGTTTAATTTCAAGGTAGGGAAGTCATGTGAATAGCAGCACGATGTGTTAATGATATTTTCTCTTGGAGAAAGGCTGCTTTCACAATGTAATTGAATGAAAGTTTACGGTGATGAAATTTTTTCGTGTCTGAAAATGATAATGATGAAGTTCTTAAGGAAAAGTACCTCGTTTTTTCACAACTGCAAAGTTTTCAAGGGTTTATTCCTCACAAATAGCAATTGTGTACAAAAACATGAATCGTCGGAATGATAACGAATTATAATTTATTCACTAGTAAAGGTATCACGCATCGGCTTCTATTACACAGAAACTTAGCTTTGGAATATTTAATATAAAAATTCCAACGAACCCCCATTTATTTCTGTCGTCTCATCAGGTAATTAATGTCAACGGAACAATGACGCTCTGAAGAATTAATTTGTCCATTGTTACTATCTGTAGTTCTTTTGAAAGGGTACAATTTTATACTATAGCTGCTTCCTACATGTAATATCAGTTGTCATTAGCCTCTACATTAGTAAGCAATCATGATCATTAATCATTGCCAAATTTTCAATGCTTTTCGGAATTAAAATACCATCAAGAAACTCCTTTTAGGATCACATTTAGATACTTAGTGAAAACAGTCAATCATTCTTATACGTAAAATCAAAAGTCTATAGCCCATTTAAATTAATATACTTACATACAGTGTTCATATAAAACTAGTATTTCTGTCAACTTCTCCTAGCTCCATATGAAACTTACAAAAAATTGTTTTTCAAAGTTTTTCAATTTTACACAGACTTCGTCGAATTTTCACTCAGGTGAAAGTGGTGTTTTTTTATGATAGGATTTATTTTCTACGGGTGAAAGTTTTATTTTGGGTAAGGTACTAGTTTACTATACACACTGTATGTGTAATATACCTTGTCATATCTTGCTGGACGTTATCCGGATTTGTGATATGTTCATTAGAAATAAGTACTATTTAGTTTGATAAATCTTCCCAAAGAGTCAAATGCAAGAAACTTTAACAAAGACGTCCGTGATCTAAGCGGTATGAGGTTGGTAAAAGGAACCAATGGAGATTTACAGCATAAACAAGCCTTTTCAAGTGAGCAATTCACCAGAAAACATTTCAAGCGTAAATTACCTATGTACGTAAGTATACGTTGATATTTGTACAAGTCTTGTGTACTTTGTGACCAGGAAATAAAGGAATAAAGAGACTCTCACGACAGAATTGCAGTTATCTCTGGAGGAAGTCGCTTCTAGTCAGTTCTTATGCTTCAGTGTTTTTTAAAGCAATTGCAGAATGTCTAGCTGCTGCTACAAAAAAGAAAATAGTCGACTAACGGGAAGACAAGCCTTTCATTAAACGAACTAAAGCTTACATCATTCTCAGGCTAAAACTAAGACTTGTGAATCCAACTTAAGTCAAGTCGGAGCCCATAAAGGCAAAATAATATTATAGGTTTGTGGTCGGAACGCAATGAGACGGAAAAGACCGTGGAGTCAAATCCAACTTCGCCATCTTCAATGACAAAATTCTTAGAGACAAGAACAGTATAAAAAATTGCCATTCTACCAAGAATTCGTCTCCACACAACTTTTCTAATAAGTAATAGTCGCCAATAAGTGTCTTTTAAAGAATTCTTTTCTTTTCTGACACAAAAAATCGGGTATTTGACAGGACGGAGAAAATGATTTTCTTTATTCCTAAAACTATACTGCACATTCGAGAGAAATCATCATAGCATCATATACATACGAATTGTCTTTTAATTTGCAAAATATTTGACTTAAAGTACCACTACCTATCAAATAAAAACTTTCTCCATTTCTTTATTCTTACATCAAGATCACAAAATTGCATTTGCTACGCTCATAGGCTCGATTTAAATTGATATCTTCTATCATTTGAATTGGAAACAGTAAGCTACTGGAGCCACAGACACTAGCATTGTAATTTTTTGCCGTCTAGCAAACTTCGTGAATTGGAAAACCTAGTTTTCTTTCCCAACAACATTTGGAAAACATAAAATTCGTATTAAACAGAGTGAAACAGATCAATAGGTACTGAAATTCGTTTAATAACAGAAAAGTTGATTAAGTATTGAGGTCTGCTGGATAGGTACAGTATCTAAAGAAAGTATACTTTCCCAGTACGTTATGAACTTTTACCTACATGTACTTTCACCAAAATTTTTACCATCGCTTATTTTGGCAAGGTTGCGATTGATATGGCATCTGAAGTTTTGACTTTATTATGTGCCTCGTACTGGATTTTTATTAGATTTTTGCTTTCCTTAGCACATTGAAAGTACAAGGACACACAGTAGAAGGATAAGTGAATTATCTATATTGTGTTACAAAATAATGTTGTATGTTCATGGTTTAATAGTGTTACAAGGTACACGGTATAAAATAAATTGCATGATAGATACTGTTACCCATAATTACAATATTATTATGCGATTTTAGCACAGAAATTGAATATTTATTTAGATGTACGATTCAAAAGGTAGTTGAAGGCTGGTAGAATCTCTAATTCCATAAACCTTGGTTGACATGTAACACTGATATTTATAGCGAAATATGAATCCCATTTACATTGCAGATATACATTTATTATTTGGAAAAGATCAATGGAACAGAAATAGAAAAGCTCTCTCTGAGGCTTGCTGATAGATTTTTGTATCCGTTTTTAATTAAGTAAACAGAATGTTCTGAAAAACTTGATAAAGCATTGTATGGTTGTGTAAGGTTTAGACATTCAGACACTCAGAGAGATGATGATAAATAAAAGAGGAGTATGTAGTGGCAAAAAAACTTCTTATTGGGCAGTAGACAAGACATAGCCAATTTTGTTCCTTTTGATTACCAGGACGGTAATCAATTGGTCGAAAACTTTCCTTTTCCTACTCTGCTAAGAATTCTATGTGGGAGAAGAGTCAATTAAAACTTTTCAATAGGAAAACGTGCACTGACAACTGCAACGCATTTATTAGTCTGACAAAACCTGCTAATGATAAATACCAACAGAGCACACAACCTCAGCCCGCAGCAAGATACCATTCCACTACCAGTCGGTAAATGTTGGCTACTATATCATATTCAATTCTATGTTATTATGGTCTTAATGAAAAATTGATATTAAGCAACCGTGATAGTGTACTGTATTTAGCTATAATATGGCCCTGGGGGAATATTAAATAAACCTTTTCAGTCAAATAATAGGTACCATAGAATTTCGATGTTGAATTACAGTTCATGAAAGTCCTGCTCGGATAGAGCTATAGATGTTTTTTAGCTGGCCCGAGGTACGAAGGCTGGCTTATGGATCCGCAAATTCTGTCCATGCGTCCGTCACAGTTAACACGATTACTCTCTAAGGCATTGTCGGATTTTGACAGAACTTTTTGTGATAAATGAAATTCGTGGTGATATTAGGGTTAGGATGTTTTCGTAACTCAAATCTGGTTAACATATTCTTTTCGGAGTAATATTGTTGAAACATGTCATGTCCAATACGGCTGTATTTCTAGAAAAACAGACAGACAAATTTCTAAACTGAGTCTAAACTGAGGGAACGCTATTAAGAATGTCAAATGGAAACTTTAAAAATGTAGTATTAAAAGCCTGTCTCTACACTTTCTGTTAAATTAGTGTTAAATAGTTTTGTATATAGAATAAAATTAGCTTTAAACTGAAGGTGTTACCTCCTTTTCTTCGGCTTGTCTAAAGATTTCAGCTTTGGAATACGAATTGTGGAAATGCTTTCTTGTCAGATGATTTGTTGCATTTTTCTATAGAACCAAATTTTGCCAGATCACTCAAGGCTTTGAATGTGTTCCAAAATCCTAATAAAGCTTGTGGGACTTTATTTAGTGCATTTATTTTATTTCGGGGAAATGCTTCGCAATTTCTTGAAAATCTTTTGATTTTTTGGGATAATTTGATATTTTATATTATGTCTATGCCATGCATGCATGTATGTGTTTTTTGAATACTGCCTTTATTGGAGCTAAGGAATCTTCCTATTTCATGAGAAAATAATTTTTAACATTCAATACTATACTACCCTAGAATTCCTTTTCGTGCAGAACAGTGCACTTCAAAAAGTAATTAGTTTTCTCGATTTTACAAAGTTGTTCATTGGAACTTGAGAAAACCGAGCTCCAGTAGCGCAATTTTAAGTGACATTTTAATTGCATGCATAAGTTCATAAAAGTTAATTTGCTTTTAATTACGCTCTCATGCTTAAATATTATATTATTGGTACAAAACTAATTTATAAGTTAAAAATGAATTGGTTGTACATAAAGACCTTGAAATGTGGTCGCCATTTAATCTGCAGAGATGCTGCGGCATGATGTGACGAAAAGTCGAGAGAAATTAGAAATTCTATACTTTGTCATAGACAAATTCAGTTTCCCGTATCCCATAAGCAAAGAATTAGCCTCGCGGAACATTTTTCTTGAATTCATTAAGGGGCATAGTGACACACTGAGGTAGTTTCCCCGGATATTCACATTCATACACGAAATTCTCGGAAATTCTTAATGGTGCATTGAATGCTGTTAGTTCAGACTCAGAGTTCAGGCACAGTCGATATTTCATTTAAACTACGCACATTTCTCCTTCTAAACTGAACTATGACTGAATACAATAACCTGCTGGAGAAATTAGATTTATTATTATTATGATCTATTTTGCTGTGTAATAATGATGCTAATTTTCTGTGGTGACAGATAGATTTAATAATGTAGACAGTGCAATATTGCTAGGCTTGTTATGTACTATACTAATTTATTTATTAGTGCTTTAGTTGAAAAGTTTTTTTCAGTGGGTAGCTGCAGAAAATAGAAACAGAGACTGAGATTGGGACAAATCAAAGGAAGCAGTGCAGCCGATGCGAAACTAAAAATAATCTAAACATATACCAACCAACCAAACCTAACCTAACATAATATAAATCAATAAATCAACATAACTTAACCTTATTAGAGTATAGAACTAAACCAATAGTCGGTCACGCCCCTTTTCGCGTCGGCTGTACTCCTCGAATAAAAGTACATAAAACATTTCGTAGTAAAAGCTAATTTCTTTTCTATTCTCAGAATTAATTCCTTTTCTGAAGTACCTCCTACAGTTTAAAGTTTGACTAGGAAAAAGGGGATGACGAGCATAATAACGATATAAATGAAATCATACCCGTAAGCAAACCAGGTTACCTACATAAAATGATTACGTACTGCGTAACGTTAATTAAGTACAGCAGTAGGAGTTATCATTCTCTTTAAATTACACGCAGTGGGTAACATGGATTATTTCAAAGAATTCACTTATTAACAGAAATCTTAGAACCTGCTATTTTCAATACCCTCTTACTTTTCTCCTTAGGGGGTTAGGGATGTAATTCATCTTACACAGAAAACTACAATGTAAAGGACAAATCTTAAATTAGTTTTAGTCACTGCTAGGAACTGTTCATATATAGAGTAAGGAAACTCCTAGGCAAATATCACAAAATTCTTCATATTTCTATAAAATAGCCTTAATTCTGGCGAAAATGACATTGAAAGTGGGGAGGAGATTGAGATTAGGAAATTCTCTACATACACCAAGTAGGTCGGTCGACTAAAAAAAGATTCCATGTAATAACTTAAGCGATTGTTACGCATTATAGTATTTAATCACTGTGTAGATTCCCTTTCTTTCAAGATTAAATCTTTGTGTGATCTACTTGCTTGGTTTTGGTAAACAATGAAACTCCAACAGCTTAAGGAGTTTGAAAGAAGGTATTTACGGAAAATGTTGTTATTTAATTTAATGCCTTTGTATTTAGACCTCATGTAATTGGCAAAGCTTTTTTACGCATAGTTATCATTTTTCTGCTCTTTATGTTGAAGACCCATTTATCTACTTTTTCAATTTCTTCTTTTGTAACCCAATTACACCGTATCAAAGTAGAGGCTGAGCAAACCCTACTCTTTGGGATTAATCACTATATTGTACATTTTTAGCGGTGAGGTATTTCGTAAACATTCTCCAGACAAAATACCGTCTTATTCGTGGTTCCATTATATTGTACAGATTACGCGTACTAGGTACTACAGTAGTACTTTGCTAGTACTAATAGTCATAGAATTCTTATCTGCTTTGTTTCACTAATGATCGTCATATTAAAATTGCTCCCAATCAGAAACGTTTTTATGATAAGACCCCCTAAAGACAACTTCATCTCAAAACAGTGAACAAGTAAACTATTTTAATTTCGTGTGTGTATAAAATACATATTTGTTACTTTGAAGAGTTTTCTACGCTCTTTTCAACCCTAAACACAAAGTTTACTTAGGAGTTTTTGCTCCTGTTACTTTACTATCCAATTACAAAATACGTTATCACTTTCCACAAGCCTGCAAAATGATGATGGCAAGTTAAATTTCGGAATTAGATGATGATAACGTTACCACACAGCTGGCAAAGGCAATCTGTAGGTTTTCAATCCTTTAAGAAACCTTTGTAGACGAATACCGTTCGCATTAATGCAAGATGGCAAATTACTGCACTTTGCATTTTTGACAAGTTTTATGATTCCCAGATTTATTTTTATCAATGTTTTTCTGTAATGGTATAATAAATCCAACGGAAGTGTGTTTTTGTAATGACCAAATCTAATTCATACTGTAGAGACAATATATTGACAAAATTAAAAACGTGTGTGCCATATGGTTGCTCCCCATCAGGATTTTTACGTGTTATCGTACTACTACTTTATGGCTTGGGTCGAAACGAGATCCGAACATAATAAACAAAAACAAAAGAAACAAGGTACGACAAAGTTTCCGTGTCTCTGCTTTCATTTCAAAGGTTTTCTTTCCCTTGTGTTTCTTAAGATAAACAAGGTACCTTCTCAATGTATTCCTTAATACAGTCATTAAGCAATATTATTTGCTACCTCATGCCTTTTTTGTTATGATTGACGAAGGAATTGCGTTTCAGATTGACTAGATTTTAAAGGACATTTTCTCTTTCCCCCAAGAGGAAAAAATCTGAAATAATGAGACAATACTGTCATTTCATACATAGCTGCATGACTTTTTTGCAATAGGGATTGAAGATTCTATATCACTGCATCAATGAATAAGAATTCATGTAGTAATGTGCAATTTTATACTTATTTCCATTAGGTTCTATATAGCTATAAAATAGACCATTTTAAAAGTGGGACAATAGGTACATGTTTTTGTTAGTACATGTGTGGGAGTAAGAATTGATCCACATCCACACGTACATGCCTAGACGTCTGCGAAATCAATGAATCCTAATAGAAAATCTCATTTCTGTTATTAGATTATTAAAATGACTTAAAATTATTGTAGTATAGTATAGTAACCATAATATTTTATGATCCAAGGATTTTAACTTGAAGTAGCTACCGGCTGTCCATTGTGCTCTTCTACAATTTGATTTATTTATTTCTGGATTGTCATCTCAATATTATGAAGACATTTGGATTGAGTGTATAAAATATGTTATTGCTTCTGTATTGAATGATGTGATTGTATGAATGATGACGATAGCATAGAAATATTTGCACATATAATACGGATCCATTGAAAATCACCTTCAAAATACGCATGTAGGTACCGAAGTTCACTTTGAATTTTGGGATTCATTCCTAAAGACTTGGGGAATCAGCTTTGTAGAAAGTCAATAGATATTCAAATTCGTAGAATCTTTATGATATACGTTGAAAAATGTGTTCAGATAAGGATGTGTTCAATTTGATTCTGTGCTCTACTTCCACATTGAATACCCTGAGACAATATTCCTAGAAAAACGCACATCTCTACTTAGAATTATGCTGTCTTTCCGTCTTAGGTAGGTAAACTATAATATAGAACAGAAGCTCATGTTTCTTTGTAGACATAGGTAATGAAATTCAACGTCCACCATAAATCTACGAGAAAAAATTGCGAAAGTAAAATTGGGAAGCCAGGGCAAAGCAATCGAACGGTATTACTGAGAAGACAGGCAATACCAACATAAACATTATTTCCGTATATCAAACTAGATTTGCATAGAAAGTAATAACTGCATGATAATACATATTGTACAAATACACAGCTAAATATAGAGTCATCTGTATATTCATACATATACAGCGTAAATAGTAGCTATTACAGCAAGAAATATGGGCGTATGAAAATGTAATATTTATTCTATTGAAGTTTTCAAATATATTTTTGTAATGGAAGTAGAAAATTCAGAGAAGGTAAACAAATAATATTGTGTTTTCACTCAATACGTAGTAGTTGGATAATATTCGTCAGAAACGTGTTATTTAAATGCAAAATTAGGTCACTACCAAAGACACTCACCCATAAGTAACAATATAACAATAATAGTCACCCCCGCACAAAAAGCGCTTAAGAAGCAATGAAGTGTGAGATGGTTGATTTTTTATTTTATTTATAGCTTTGAAGCTAAAGTGGACCCGACGGTGGAGTTATAGGGTTTTTCAGGATGGTAAGGTTTTTTGGATATTCCCCGAAATCCAATTTTTTAACAAGTTGTAGTGTATTAATATTTATCTTATTTGCGCTGCCTACCCCCGAAACAAACTAATCATAAATACACCTATGCTAATGGTTGTACCGTAAACCTTACAAAATAAAGGTAGAGAAATTTTTCCAGTGAAAACACTACGATTGTCATTTAATGTCACTAGCGGACAGATGTATTTTTCATTTTCCAGTAGCCTGTGTACCGAGTCGATTTCCTGTGTGGGTTTTTATCTCTATCCGACTAATAGTATAATGGAACGATAAATAGTAAAGCTGAAA
>JABASH010000829.1:0-32856 GCA_019776445.1 Tomocerus maximus | reverse complement strand
TAGTTAATCTTAATTTTGAGACTAATTATGTCCAGATTGATTAACAATTAGGCGAGTTATCATTGAAAAGGTGGAGTAGGAAAATACATGCATATGCAACTACTGGTGGAATGCGCCCTTAAACACCACACAAGCACCCAAAGCACAGCACAGTGGAAATGTTTCTTGGGGTCGAGACAGGGAACAAAAAATGACATTTTTTGTAATAAAGGTAGGAGTAGAATTTTTAAAAAGGAAGTCCTTTTTTCATTTTTTACAGCACAAAATTTCACTGTGGCACGCTGATACCTATTTAGGGAAGAACCCCGAAATTTTTCAGCTTTTTTATGCCAACACCTTTTTTCCAACACAAAAACCTTTTTGGCAACACAGGTACTGTGACCGGCGGGTCCCGTTATTTCCCAGTCAAGATTTCGGTGTCGATGAACGAGATGCTTGATGATTGATGATGGTTAAGCCAATATGCTAGTAGGTATGCATATTATGTAATCTGACTCACTCGCTGCTGAAGGAAGACAATAGGCCTGTGCTGGAGAGGAATAATAATGGACCCTTATACAAGCGAAAGCGCAAATATCTCTTGATAAATAAATTCAATTCTTGTTTCACAAAAGTGGCTACCACATTCACCCTCTGGTTCCAACTTCCAACTACATGTCCATTTTAATGTAAATAGTTTCGATTTTAGATTATTTGACGATGGCTCAATAGACTATAAATGTATTAGTAATGAGCTTTTATATAATTTTGAAACCACTGCTCCTACTCTGGTTTTGAATGACACATCTACTATGGACCCTCCTTCCCCTTTTCCTTAAAGCTCTTGTTTAACTTGTTCAGCTATAATTAAATAACCCCAGTAATTAATGTATGTTTTAATTGCAGCTAAGTGTTAATTTCACGTCAAGTGTTGGACTAGTGGACACTTTAACCGTTTAACCAACAGCAAATAATAATATTATGCTGAATGTTACATTACATCATAAAAAACTTACCTCATCTAATAAAGTCATCCTCTGCAATACGACATCTTTCTTACCGAGTGCTCCCAATGCTAAATATGTAACAATTAAATAGAATTAATTGCAAGGTATTGGTCATTATAAGGGAGTGAATTATATAAGTATATAGCAGCAATCAATAGAATGCGTTGATTACTGAATATAATGAAGTTTCATTTGAATAGGTTACCATTAAAATCATTAAGAACTTTATTGCCCAGCTCTCGTTCTATCTCAACTCTTTCTGGAGTCAGTTTTTGCATCTATATGGATCAAAATATATAAAATACCTATATGTATAAACTTAAAGATGTTTTTATAGCTGTGTATTTTACAAAGGAAATGTGTTAGCTAACCTGCTTCACTATATTAATTTCAACATTCATTACTTTCTCTAAATCAGTGTGTAGCAAACTAGCTTCCAACATATTATGCTCCAAAGCCACAACAACTGCAAAATTCAAGCATCTGCACTGTAAGGTACAAACATACATAACATAACGCTCAAACAATTTTGTTATTATATTGATGTAACCGTACTCATGATATACGCTATAAGTCTTCTTTCAGAGATTTTATTAAAAGTCGGGAGTTTCATTGGCCTTTGTACTCTCAATGGAATGTTATTGTTAACAAACAATTCATACACGGGCAAAACCTCTAAGTCATCGACTGAAAATTGTGCCTAGCATAACAGTATTATTTTAAATTACTGGTATTACACAAAACTTTATAAAAGTCCTATTCAGTGACATTTAAAAACTGACAGCATTTTCCAAAGGATTTTCCTCCCGTTGCTTTTCCAACTTCAATTCTCTTACTGACAATTCAAGATTAGCAACAACGACAGCAATGATGAGATTTGAAAACACAAATCCTCCGATGGAAACCCCCACCATGATATATATGGTGGTGATTTCGCTGTATTTCTGCAAGAATTGATAAATGGTTTCCTTTCAGAGTTACTGCAGACACTACAATTTCTTTTATCTCATTTGAACCAATTATGTCGATGTTTTCATTACCTGTTTTTCCAAATCTTTCACGAAGTCGACCCAGCCATCCTTCAAAGATCATGGAAGATAAAAAGAATGCCTCATTTTATTAATAGTTAGTTAACACTTTGCTTGTAATGTTGAAATATTAATACTACTAAAGTTTTGCAATAAAATTATATGAATAATGTAAAGAACCTGTGTCACACAGACGAAGAGAAGATACCATGCCTCAAGGGCTGTAAGGAAGTATGGCGGATCAGTTTCGATACCCTCAACATCAAATAATATCACACCCATGACGCTCATTACAGTCATGATTAGCAATAATACTGTAAAAAATGGTATTCCGGGTAAGTTCCAATACAGATATTTTTCAGTGATTGTGAACAATGTAGCTACTCACCTAACAAAATGTTACCCATATCAATAGCAGATTTCACAACTGTGTGTGTCACAATTGTAAGACTAGTCAGGGAGCTAAGAAAAATAATCTTGTTGTCAGGTTTAGGATACGAATCATAATTATGCATGTGAATAAATTCTTATAAGAATAGTGCAATTAACTCCGAACCTAACAGAACGTAAGCTTCTGAACGCTCGAATAACCCGAACTACCACTAGTGCTTTGCTGTTTCCAAAAGAAGCAGGTATAATTGCCGTAATGACAATTAATGATACAATCAAAAAGTCCATAATATTCCAAAGAACCTTAATGAAGAAGCACAATAATGTACTTATTATTGACATTAACACGTTTGTAGGGTTTCGTTCTACATTCTTATAGATCAAGTTACTCAATTTATTATATAAGTGTGTTATATGGGATTCAGTCTTGAAATGAAATTCTACCTTGAAAAATAATCGGAAATCGTACATCCACTTGATGAGTATTTCGAAAATAAATATACTAAGAATGACTTGATCTACCATGTTAAAAATTTGAGAATGTTCGCGAGACACGTTTTCGTTAGTAGCCAATCCAATCAATACAGCATTTAACAGAACCAAAAACAGAATGCCAAACCTTGAAAGATATCAAAACTCAAATTAATGCTTAATATGTTCTTATAGCTATGTACAAACCACATAAATGCATAATAGGTACTTGTGTCTTATATTTTTAGTTCTTTTGTTTTGTATGTAAACTAATTGTAGTATTACTGCCATACAGATTGGATTAATCACCTAAAAAAGGCACTCTGTAGAATTTCATTTAGAAAGTGGTGGAAAGTAATTTTATGATACTCAAAATCATCAAGATCGACAATGTGGCAGAAATCTTCCACTCTTGAATTCGTATACTTAACCCTTTCGCCTCGATAATAACGTTCAATTCCGGTTCCAATTTCGGCATTGTAATATTCATCAACGTATTTACCATTTGAAGTTGTTCTGGGTCTTCTAATGACTGTCTCTATATACTTTACACCTTTTCCATCCTTTCTAAAAAATTTACCTTCAGGAGTTTTGGCATTTGCTGATTCTGTATTAGGAATCTTTAAAGTTTTTTCCGCGCATTTTTCGTCGACTACAGTTGTCACAGGGGCTTCACTATCAAGAGTATTATACGAGGATGCAGACTCTGCCATTTTTAAGAACACAATAATGACACTTCAAACTGATATAAAGAATAATGAGAGCACTGCAAGCATTTATATAGCATTGCAAAATGATACACTCGCTAATAACAAATGTAATATAGCCCTCAACTAATCTAAAATATTGCAAAAATACAGCTTCTAAATCTAGACAATCAATTTTGCAATGACATCCTTAGCAACTATAGACTGTAGTCCAATAGTCATAATTTCATCGTAAAACCGTGCCTCATACATTTGTAAAGTGCTCAAGTACCTACATAGTCTTGTTCCAAGATAAGCCATCCGGTGAATTGCATACATAAAATTAAAGTTCCTTAATTTCTCTGAAATATTAATAAAGTTTTAGTAATAAAATGTTACGAGTGTGAATTGACTTCTTACATTTTCACATAGGTAGGTATATTAGGTAAGCTACGTGCATAAAACTTTTAAAAATAAGAATGCGTAGGTAATGTGTCCTTACAACAGCAGCGAAATAAGAGATGATCACCATACGAGTCTCAAAAACTATTAATCATTTCATAAGAAAAGAGGAACTGGAGCGACATACTTTGTCAATTGAAGATTGAACAATAGATTTTAAGCATGTGTTGTGATATAACACTTTTCGTATGATTAGCCTAGTTGAAAACCGGTATTAAAGCCACTTGAGAAGATTTGCTGCAGAAAAATTACGCTCATAACCGGTGCAAGTGGCAAATGCCGAGGCGAGCTAATGGATACGTTGCATTTGAGTAAGTAGGTAAGCTACATACACTTACCCATATAAATCTGCACAGAATGTCTACAACAAAGCGTGGAAATCTACTTAGTATTTTATGTATTAACATGCATAAACACATCAACATTATATTCATTCATTTCTGATATAGTAGGTACCTAAGTTTTCATTAGTCATTATATAGAATATATCGAGTCGGATGTAGTATATCCTTGACTAGACCGAAGCCCTCTTTGTAGTAAAATATGGAAAGAACACGTAGTTCTGATTACTACAAGGTTACTAGTACAAGAATTAGGTAAAAATTGATCTGCTACTAATACAATACATGAATAGGTACAAGAATTGCCTACACAAGTATAGTCTACATTTATTTTTAACATAATTATGACTCATTTTACATAGATTGTGAAGATCAATGAAACGCAATGTCTGGCATATAAGACACGAAGCCCAGTTAGCCTTAGAGCAAAAATGTCACACAATTACATTGACATTAGTATGATATAAGCCAGTGGGACATATTAAC
Source organism: Tomocerus maximus (assembly GCA_019776445.1). Classification (NCBI taxonomy): domain Eukaryota; kingdom Metazoa; phylum Arthropoda; class Collembola; order Entomobryomorpha; family Tomoceridae; genus Tomocerus; species Tomocerus maximus. The sequence goes on along the minus strand of JABASH010000829.1, from coordinate 28,006 downwards.
GATCTTCTTTGCATCGTCAACGTAATTTTGCTATAATCAAAGAGTGCGTATTAGCATACTTACTATGGGGGCTGCTCTACTATATTTTAATGTGTCTTCAATCGTTCAGTGAGTCTGCTTAATGTAATGAAATTGTATCTGCAGAAAGAGATTGTATTACGTGGTGAAATCAAGTCTTGTATTCATGTAAAAAGTAAATAGGTTTTGGAGCTTAGTCTATAAGAGCGGTAGTAACTTTAAGACGGTATAACTAATATAGCCAAAACATGTTCAACTTCTTGTCGTAAGTAGTAGTTAAGTAAAATCTCGTAAAAAGTAAACCTACTTTCTCGTTGTAGTTCTTGTACTATGTATTATGCATTTGTTTCCTTGCTTGACATAAGGGGAAGGGAAAATTGACCTCAAAAAGTTATGTAGTTTCTATGCTTGATTATATTATATGATACAATTTATGATAATGCTTTGCCAGCGAGTAATTTCGTTTATTGCGTGCCTTCCTTTGCTGTACATTGTCTATTAATGATTATCTTACACACATGAGAAGGATGGGTGAGACTGAGAGTACTACTTTGTCGTTCTCATATCAAACAGCTATCTCTTTAATCACTACTCCTTAAAATATATTTAGTCAGTTTCTGAAGAAGCTATCGAGTTGCAATCCGGCAAAAAGTATTCTTCGTCTCTTTTGTCTATTGTTCAGTCTCTTTCACTGTTCACGAAAAGTTAGACATGGAAATCTCTTGCACGCATCACACAAAAAATTGCAGTTCTACGTGGTTCTACTAATTTTTGGCATTATTGTCTGAAGAATTTCAATTTTTATTTGGAATATTCTTAATTATAATTTCTCTACAGTGCTTGCGATATGTTTTCAAGAAAATTAGTTGTTCCTGTATGGGTATGCACAATTTTAATGTGTTTGTGAATATATTTATGGCTACAAAATGGCAATTACTGCTATCATCTGTGTACTACTAGTGTTGGTTTACAGTCCCAATGGCTTAGGAATCTATTACGGCCGTAAGAAACTTGAAATATATAAATACATACTACAATTAGGAAGTAGGAACTAATAGTTTAGTGAAATGAAAATAATTTTGTTTTGTTTATAGCTTCAATAGTTTCACTACTTCCGAAAATTAATCCCGACCGTTCTCGACAAGTTGATTCCATGCTACGAAATGTTGGTAACATTTGGAAGAACTCTTCGCGGTATACGAGCAGAATGAGTATACAAGAAAAAGCAAATGATGAACAGACAGAAGAATTTCAGGACAATCCAGTTAAACTTTTTTTGAAAGACTATCCTGATTTTTCTGTGGTTCTCCCCATTTTTGAAAATCGTTCTTGGGCAACTGCAATGGAAATCTGGAGACTGACTTTCCCTAGTTCTGGAGAGAAAAGATTCAGTATTGAAGCTCCAGAAAATCATGGGATTGTTGCTGTTATACAAGAACTTGATATTAAAGTGAGACAAGGATCTACCTGCAGTCTCTACATTAAGGTATTCTAAATATATTTACGAATTCTAATTTGATAGTCACCAGATATTCATAATTCATACACTGTGTGTACACTTACTGAATACTTAATCTAAACTGATCGTTCAACTCCAGTTTGGGGACTCAAACAGCACAACTGAACGCATATGTGGGAAGATTGGAAAAAATGATCCTACATTAGAGCCAAGACTGTTAATAGGTCCACGCTCATTTGTATCTTCTGATGGTAAAATGACAGTAATTTTCAACGCATTTCCTGGCATTTTGGGAGTAGACTCGTACATTCGAGTTGCAATTGCATTTACAGCATTTAAAGGTACGTCAATTGAACACATTTTCTTATTCACTTATTCGCATATAAATAATATATCAATTTTGAAGTGTTTAAATAATGCTTTAGAAGGATGCTATTTCAACATTTCGGATACCACCGATTTTGGTATTAATCCTAAAGACTACAAGCCATGTGCAATGCGAGGATGGCAATCGTCATGCATAAAATCCAAGTTGTTTTGTGACAACGTAATCAATTGTGGGGAGAAAGAAGAGTTTGAAAAGGATGAAGCTAATTGCTTCAATAATATTAATATTGAGCATTTGATTCCAACAAGAAAAATCATTCCATCCCAGACGGATCTGCCAACACTTTCAGCGGAAACTCGCTACATTTTGTATTCACACTTCACATCGACTGTCATCGGTATCATCGGATTCTTCACACTATTCTTTGTAATTAGATACATGATCACTCGCACGTGTGGCGGTGCAGCCAAATCAAAACCACTTGTTGAACGACGACTTCAGAATTCATCAGCAATCGCCATGAACTTAAATATAGAGATGGAGGAACGGAATGCAGGTGAATCTGGCACGTCGTCTAGCTGTACGGAGCCATCATTCGTGTTTGCCAATTCAGGAGCGATTACAGACACTAATGTAGGATATAAACTTTACTCACTGACTAGATCTCTACAGGACGATCCTCCGTCTTACTTTGACTTATTTCCACAAGCAGAGGAAAATTGTGACAGCAGAAGTCTCAGTCAAACGCAAATTTAAAACTCTTGCCAAAATAATGAGTTGAAGTGCTGAGATTTTACTCAAAATGTTCACATGTAATAGGAAATGTGTTTCATCTTCATATAATTTTAAAACTTTTTTTAGTTTATCCCAATAATCGGGTGTTTTGTGTGCATTGTCTCCTTCAACTGTAATGATTTTTGCAATGTACTAATCTTAGATATGCAAAGTCTGCGTCTGGTAGCGTTAAAATGCTTTGGTTGTGCTTTAAGTTAACTTAACAATCAAATTGGGTGAAATTGTCAGTTTTCATTGGACAAACTTATATCTAGTAACTTTGAATATTCACTACTAACAAAGTAGGGCTCATATCTCGGATAGTATCTGTTACAATCTGCGAAATATTGCATACACGGCATTTAGACAACTTTTTGTTTGTAACTCTAGTCATGTTCCTAATAAAATTCGAGTATAATGATGTGCTTTACGTCTGCGATTAACGATTTAATGAATAGCAAATATACCTAAATACTTTCAATTCAATACAAATCTACAGCAACTTACCCATTGAAGTTCCACTGAAGCTAAGCATAGTAAGTTGTATGCTGAACAAAATCTGCGTTGTTCTTCCCTCTTGCAGTAAAAGCTATAACCTACACCGTGGATGCAGTTGTTGTTTTACATACTTGCACAGTTTGTACATATGAGGCACTCTGTCCACAATTATGGACAGACATAAAACATTTTGTTCTAGTTACTTTAGTTGTTTATTCTTACACTGATTACACTCTACATTCTAACCGTTTCATTATTGGAATTGCATCAAATGCCTATTAACAGGTGCATAAACAATAATAACTCTGAGAAGTTTTAATAAGGACTTAGCAAATGAATTTAATTAGTGAGACAAACTTAACTTCTACCTAACTAAGGCTAAAGAAACTTGTGTAAGATTTTCGTTTTTCATATGCTTGCGTTTAAATGCATTTATCTACATCTGTTTAAGAAACAAGACTTATTTGTGGTTAGAAAGTCATTATAATAATGTACACATAGTATTACATCCATTACACAGGTAAAGTTGTCCAGGTAAGACATACATGAATAACCATTTCGTTCAGATAATGACTTTTATTTAAAGTTAAGCAAACCTGGCGCCTGGGCCGATTTTCCAGATCAATGACTGTGAGTTAAACGGACTCGGCTGAGCTGATTCCAACAATAACCTTCCGTAATACACTCCAACAATGAGCGTGAAATCGCTTAAAGATCAAATAACACTGGAATTGGGATTGGGCCATTTGTGTGTACTTATTTACCCCATTATATAGATTTGACTTGGAATCTATGTGCGATCACACTGAAAATTTCCATCTGTTCAGTTATTGTTCTGCGGTTTCTTTTTGTAGGATATTACTATGATGCAAGGAAGTTATAGTCTTTATTGGAGGAACGGCTGACTTTATAAGTTCAACAATGGGAGCCAATCTACGTTGGCGTGATGTAATATTTTTATCATAAGCGTCTGAAATGCACTATTGTGTTTATATTCATTGCATACCACTAGTTAGTTAATGGTAGAAGTCGGTGTAGTATAGAGTGAAGTAAGTTTAGACAATAATAATTACCACTTTGCGGTTTTCCCAAAATACTATAGAGTATGGATAATAAACTGACAATGGATTCAAATGTTGTTTCTCGGTATTACATAATACCTATATCTAAATTCTATTCAATTCAATGACAAATCTTTATCCTGATGTTTTCTTCTATAACTCCTGGGACCAAATAGTTTCTTACTTCGGTTCTTTTCTTTCAAATTGTATTTTGCGGATTTCATTTGCAGTGTATTAATGTAAATAAATGTGTATGGAGTGTACTCCAGATGTACGAGCTGGTAAAAGCCATTGGTCAAATTTCCCTAATATGGACAATTCCACTAACAAATATTTTAAATTACACTTGTACACTGCAGCATGCAGTCTCAAATGAAGTCACTCGCTCATCTACTTGCCATCAACTTACGTCAATAACTAATAGTTTAGTAGTAACAATTGTACAGAATATAAACAATAATAGATCATTGAAGTTAATCGTATACAAGTAGATACAAAATATAGAACAAATCTTTTCCTGGAACCAAATACACAAATAAAATGCATAGATACCCCGAAACGATGATTTTAGTCAAGTTTTCAATCTATTTATTCATTTTAGTTTCACTATGAACAGGTAAGTAAAAAAGGACATGGATATTAAGGCTTGAAGAGAACTAGCTATACTGATTTGCCAAGAGTGAACCCTTTTAACAGAGATAGTTAAAATTATAAGTAACAATTGTTGAAATTGTAGGTTGTAATGGCCTGTTTCGAAAATAGTAAATTGCATGAACTTTTACATAAGTTGATCTTGAAGAGTGATCTGCATCCGCTTAACCTTGGTGGTAACAGTTTCCTCACTTTATGCTCAACATACTTAACCAATAAAAGTATATATAGAATAGGATAGAAAAGCAAAAGCATTGAAATTATCCATGAAATTCTAACCAAGCCAGATTGTGGCAAGGTATAAATTGGCTGTGGTTGAATTACGTGCATTCATCGAGAATTCAAAACTGATTTACATACCATTATACGAAGAGCCACTTTAAAGATGATGCTCGAATATTCGAATGATATGTAATGGCGTACGCTTGGAGATGCTAGTCTATAGTAAGTATGATATGATTATGAAGATTGGAGTAAGTAAATAGTAGTAGTGAGAAGCATTTTTTGCAGTAGATAGAGCAGTTGAGAATTACCCAAATGCATAAGTGGATATGTATATGCTAATAGTGTATTTCATTTTTATGTCAGTACAGTATTTCACAGAGAGATTCACAAATGATATTATTAGTTGGCAGCATCCGTGGTAAAATAAGCTAATCCCAAGAAAAGGAAAATAAGCACAGGAAGCATTTAACTTTCATGCTATCATCTGTTCAAGACGAAACTTCCTCTAATTGAGCGTATATCCTACCCACTGTCATTTAATTGGAAAATTCTCCATCCTACATATTCAATCAGAACGGATGCCCAAGAAATAGTTGTATTACTGTAGACTTAAAATTACGATAGAGCGTTCTAATGAAAGTAATCAATAGGTGAACATTTTCTCTAAAATTGTTAATGCAAACAGAAGTAATAGAAAACCTCTCATTGACCAATGCCCAAGAGAGTAAAATGTATAAGCAAACCCCTAAATCATTATCTTGGGCATTTATTGTGTATTTTCCAAGTACTTCTCACTATTAACGAAACAGAAATTGTGGTAAATATTAAACCAACCAGGCCAGAAGAATCATTGCCTGGCTAAATGCAAATGCACATAGACTCAGGTAAAAGTTTGCCGGCACACCTTTGACTTTGCATGTATTTCGTTACCACCTGGGAATGAAATCAGTGAAGAAAAGCAAAACAAGTCAACCAAGGAACTTAACCCACCACAGCAACAAGCACCTAATAGAGAGCAAAGTTAGACAAGAACGCAGGAAAACGTTGGTAATTTCCTAAGAGAATATTTATTGTGTCTTTCATGGAGAGAGGGAGACCATTTATTCTGTTTTGGCTTTTCCGATGAGACTTAATATTTATCTCCTGAGCCAAACTTGTTATTTCTTTCCTCCTGTTGTAAATGTGCCTACTCTGCCTACATATATTACATTAGATTCATTTTCTATGTAATACATGGTGATTCTAACGCAAATTCAATCATAAAGGCATAATTGGACGATGATGTATGACATTGCGTGCTTTCCTCATTTTCTAGCTCACCTGTAGCATGTAGTTTCTAATCCGCTCATGTACAAATCTCCAGGGAGTCTTCCTCCTAATTTTCAGCTTTTATTGAATTATGTCTTTCCACTTTTAATGTTCCACTTGGAACTGGAACAGAAAGATTCACTCAACAGGACGCATCTTTCCCTTCACTCACATTCAGAACTAAATCAAACAGCTTTATTACACTGTACTGCTGCTTTGTATTCGTAATTAAATTATACCTCTATAATTGCAGGATATCTTAAGAACTTCAGTAATTAATTTCATTAATAATTACTGTAGTACTTCAACCAAGCTCTTATTTATAAAGGTGCTAGGTAAAGGAACTGAATGATTCCATGCTACTTTTAATTAACTATTGTAACATCATGTATTATCACACACTGCATTTTTGGTTTCGTAGTTTAAACAGGTACAGTTATAATTGATGAATAAAATTCTAGAATAATCTTCACAGAAATGTTAGAGGTGAAGACATTTGGTGTTACACATATTTGTCTTGGTGCTACAGACCATCTCCTTCTCCTGCACTTAAAAGTTTAAAAAAAAATACAAACGCACTACCCAAAAGTATCCTTTTGTAGACACAAGAACTCAGTAAGATAATTCTGTACCATGTGCTGCAATTATCATTTATTTACTTTGTCAAATGGAGAAGGGGAGAGAGGATTTCCTATTCTTTACCATTTCACTTAATAATCCTAAAAGTAAGTAATAATAATGTTGATAATGATAATTTCTACTGTGGGACCGAGCACGCTATGCCTTAACATGCGAAACAAATTAGAAAATGCTCCAAGACGCCTGTAGTTTTTGTAGAACTAAATAGTTGCCCACCTGTGGGATCCAATATACGATACAATGGTCGACATAAATTGTAATGTGGTAATATGTGTGGAAAAAATCCAACAGCAAAGACTTGGAACAATTGTTGAGTGACATATCCCCAAACGTACCCCTATAGTACACTACAATTTACTTACAGTAACTCTACAATATATGGATCTTGGGTAAATGCAAAAAATCTTACATTGTTAATAAAATTAGATGTAATTTGCCGAATATTCATTTCCTACAGTTTGGTGAATACACTCAATATTGGTTATCAGATGTGTTTATTGGACTGAGTCTAATTTTCCTCTATATCTGTTAATTCAGAAGATAATATTATTTTGTAAATGTAAAATTAGATTTTGACTTGCTCTACACTCAATCCAGCATAACTTAGAATTTTGAGGAAAGCATTCAAATTAATTGTGATCGAAGTGAATCTGTGGTGGAGAAATAATGTTTGAATGCTACTATAATGTTTAAATTATGTGGACTTCTTCAGTGAGTTAAGTTAAGACCTGAATTGACTTGAGACGATAATATTCATTCAGACAATTGAGTATTTAATAGAATTTCGGACCTCCCACTGAGCTAAACATAAACAATCAATCGATTTAATAAATTATTTCAGTCTGGTCCATCAGGCTCCATCTGAGCTATCGTCCTGCTGAGAAATTCATGCTACCGCATGCATCGTTTGACTTATTTGACTGGATGAAGCCCTCCATGCTCAAACATGAGGAGAGAATCAAAGAAATAAAAGTAGTCTGCTTTAGATCGAAAATTGTTAATAAGAACTATTATTGCATGTCAGGTCTTCTATTATGTGTGTACATAGGCAGGCATCTCTACAAACAGAAAGGAACAGTTATGTACATCTGATCTCCCTTTGAGATCCTTTTATTCTTTATAAAACGCAGATGAGCTAAATAATAGCCATTAAATTATCCTCTGTGATTTGTGAAAGAATTATTTCCTTTGTGAACAAACATTTTATGAATCCAACTCTTATAATGTGATAGGTATGTGCTTTGAGTACACGTATTTAGTACACCATGGTACACCTCATAAACTCCTTCCAGGTGCTTCGATTCAATCAACTCGAATCTAAATGTCAATCTAAATTTAAATTCGAATGAACTGAAACATTAGGAGCGTCATGGCACATACTAGGGCATCAATGGATAATTTCCCATGAATGATTTTGAATTTGGAAGAGTGTAATATGTAATGATGAACTGTGATTCTATTGCCATGTCGAAGTAGGGAGTGAGTACATTGTGAAGTACACTTCTTGCAAGCCAGTCTCATTTTCAGATCTGTAGATAGTTGATGCTATTACGTAAATCGATAGAATCTTCATCCTCGTAATTCCCTTTGTGGCTCTAGTTTTATTGTAGGCAACTAATGCAACATAAAAAGTTAATTTAAAACGCTCAATTCAATACAAGTGACTAATAACTTGGCTGCATGAGTAGCCAAATGGAGTGCGATAAACTCGGATACAATTTGATCATTAAACTTGATTAGCTTCTGAGTTCAGCTTCTGTTTTCATTTGATTTGCCTATTATTTGAATGCCCGTTAGGCCATTGCATTCTCAATCTCCTCTTTATCCTCACCTGAATGGCTGTTTAAATAGTATTAGCATATTACACATTGTCACAATTGTATAGATCATGCTAATAGTGTATCAAGTTATTTTATTTTCTTCTGGTGTACCTTCAGCATTTTTACTGCCTACTATTTCAACTGACTACACGATGCTCTTAAATCTTAATGTAACAAATTATTTCCATAGGCTTTTCCTAAGTGTATTTGGATAATTTGAGTAGGTTTATTAAACATGATTAATTAAGCAATTCTACAGTGGTAATTACATACCTGTGGTAAATAGGGAGTTATCTAGGTATTGATAAGAAAATTCATGATAAATGACACTTGCGGATATAAATCTTGAAAAAGTTGGTCATGCCTGATATATTGGAATAATAGCCAGTGTACTTATTTCCACAATTGTATTAAGGAGGGATATAAAACCTAATGTCAGAAATTGTATAAGGAAGTGCCTAATAATACAACGATCTTATGTTCAAATCCAAGTTTCTAACTGTGGTACTACTGAACACTCACACAATATACAGTTTATATACATATTATACATAATATATATACAATGGTTTTAGTAGGTACAATAAGTTTGGCTAAGTCGTAGTCATAATGCCAATTGTTTTTGTAGATGCCTTTGGAATGAGTTATAGGTAGATGAAATCAGGACTTGTGTCAGAATCCGCAATTGAAATTGATAAGACTGCTAGATATGATTTGATGGGATGTGACTGCTCCACTAACTAGTTTTAATCGTGACTAGAGACTATTTGTTTCTTTGTGAGTGACACAAACATTGCATTACAGTGTAGCAGCAGCCAAATAGAGTAGGCAGACTGTATAAGTGGAGGCATTAAGTAAAAACTAACAAAAACTAATTCAAAGCTCACTAAATAGCAGAGTAGGTACTATAATCGTTCAGGGATTGATATGCCTAGTAAATTGTAAGTAATACCTTCACTTCGCATAACAATTTAACGAACATAAAGAGTAGCTAATCGTAACGTACAAGAGTCCAGTCGTGAATTTCTGCTTTGTGAGTCGCGCTGAGCCAAATGAGTTCTTCCTGACTACCCACACTAAACAATGAGCATTTGCTTGTTATAAATGTACTTAGTAAAGTCCTGCCGAAGTTCATAAGTTATGCTGTAGGGACCTAGCCTCGTTTTTGCTCTCCAGAGCCATATATTATCATTTTATGTGAGCATTTCACTCGGTACGTGCTTCCAGTCAACCTTGCTAGCAACAAAACTGTCTCAACTCATAGAAACTAAATGGAACTAGAAACACTAAAATAAAGTTATAGGAACCCGTATGCATTGCACTCACTAAATATGTAAAATGGTACATTTGTGTATTTTGGGTAATAAATAAAACAGGCCTTTATAGATTAAAGAATGATCGCTCTTGTTTCCTTAAGGCTGGTCTGGCTTGATATTATTGCCTAGCCATGGCTTCATTATCATTATAGTGATTGGCAGATTCAATTAACACGCTGAGCAAATGGCAGACCTCCTCTGAGTCAGTCAGGACAAAATTCAACCTTAGCTCACTCAGGTAGTCCAAGAAATTAATGTATTCTCTATACACTGTAATAAAGAAGTGTTCTTTTCCTTACAAATTACTTGATAAAAACAAAAGAGTTGTCCTAAAACAAGTAAATCGATGAGCGTCTACTTAAGTATATCACACATATATCAATTCACCAAATCAGAAAGTGTAATTTAGAATGTGGCATAAATTGTCTGAAATGCAATTTTATTTTTAGGTAAGGTATTAGGAATGGGTTCTGATTTTGCCAAATGCACATTATGCTCTCTGAAATAACTTTTCTCATTGGGATAAAAAGTTTCTTTCGCTTCCTGAAAAGTATCGCTACTACCTACTTAACCTAATCGTTAGGCAAGTACTTAGTTTAAATGAAATATATGCAAATTCCTGAATAATCAAATTGAAATGAGTAGAATGGTGTAAGTCACGCTCTAAATAACCTCCTAGCTATGTAAACGTAGGTATTTCTTTGCATTTAACTCAGTTGACTATTTCCCTGGTACACTATGTGCATAGATGAGAATTTGAGTGTGTCTGAACAGATTCTGTTGTTCTCTGTTAATGAGGCTAATCTAACGGCAGTCAAATCATGCTGGGCTACTGATTGATTTATTGATCTCTTCTCACGTCGCGATTATCCACTTGATTGGCTCCCGTTCTGATTACATTTAATTCTAATGCTTGATTGCAGACTGCTTACAATCAACAATGCTGGGTTTACCTTTCCTTTACCATTAGTGGCTATTTGCTTTGAATGTTTTTCTGTGGTTCCAATTGAAGATCTGTTTAAGTGAGCAGCGCCTTTCTTTCAACCTGTACATTCTAATAGTAATCAATTATTAATGCTTCTTTCTTCTACAAGGATTTTACTGCTAATTCCTTCTCTCCTAATGAAGTTTTGGATTATTAGCTGCATGGCTACTTGTAATGAAACGCAGACAGTAAAAGTCAGCTAATTCTCCCAATATTATACCTAAATGATGGTTTCTATTTAAATACTACCTTTCCAATCCACAGCCATAAACTTGAGACAAAACTCTATTAAATATAATTTCCTTACAATACTTACTACAAGATTACAGTACTATGACTTTGTAAGATGTGTATTTACATGCACGTAATTCTGTATTTAATACGAATAAAGATTAAGATGGGTAACCAAGCTGTTTACTTTTGTGGCATACTTATTACTACTAGTTATCTGTCTATTAACTTTGCACAGATCAAGTTACATTTATTAACTAAATTAACCCTGCAACATATAATTTCCAAATCGTGACTTTGTGCAACTGACAGAGAAATCATTTAGCCATTCGGCTGTTCTGCAAACACTGGGCATGTATCTACTTTGTAGTATTTTCTGAATTGCACCTGTATGCCCAATTCTGTGAAGGGTAGTTTTTCCTATCCTCCTTCCTTAACATGTCATAATAAAACTTCTACTGCTAGTAACTGGACTGGTTCTTGTGAAAATTAGTGTTTTATTTTCATTGCGGCCAAAACAATCCCAAATGTCAATTTATTCTTAATTATACACATATACATACAGTCCCTATAATAGGATGAGTTTATATTACACAGTAACCAATTAAGCGTAGTGGAAATAATACAGACCAGTACATATGCTTCGTTATGAATTTAGCAATAATGTCAAAAAGCGAATCAGTCAGGCATGTCTTTACATGTTCATCGCTTGAGTGGAAAAACAAACATCAGATCGGCAAATGGCTGGATTATTATAAGTAATTTAATATTTATTGCTTTCCCCTTCCTTTGTAGAATGGGATGACATGACACAACATAACCCAACGCACCCTTGCACGATACTTATTACCTCTGCATTTATTTGTGTTGCAGTATGTCGACCTGTCTTGTCCCTGCGACTCCTCTTGTGGCTATGCATTTCATTTCGTAGTTACTACAAATGATAAATGCACACCGCTACCCTTCCTACAAATTAGGTTGCATGAGAAGAAGAAGCCCTAATTACCAAACCCACCTTGCCCTCTCGTTAACTTTTTTCCTCTTACATAATAGCCAGGCACTCCGTACAAAATAAACACAATCCAATATCATAATGCATACCTACCTACTCGCACTACAAATCTATCGACAGGTCCTTAATAGTCAGACACATAGTTACCCTTACTCTATCCTTAACAAGTAACTTACTCCCTGTCTACATATTTAATACTGCAGCATTTTTTATTCTCTTTTCTGCCATGTGGTCTCTCGTCTCCTCGCGTCTTCCTATTTGCTTTGCATTTCATTAATAACTCCATACCTTTATCTCCATGCATAGCACAGCATATAATATTAGTTTTGCAAGTTTATCGTGAATTCAATTTGGGGCCGTCGTTGAACTGAATTTTGACTGTTAAAACGGCAGAATTCAGAAAAATTAACCAATATGCTAAAGATTGCCAAATTACTTTTCAAAAAATCGAATCTGTAACGTTAATCCTGGATTTATTGAGTTACGTAATGAAATTATAATATGGACTTTGAAATTTTCAAAATTGGTCTTTTAGATCTTGAACGAAAAAAAGTACGTAGTCTAAGGACAGACTTTGAATGTGTATTTGTAGTAGACTAGTCTGATTTTTATGTGATGACCATACCAATGGAAAATAGGAAAATTGTGAGGATATTTGAAAAGATGAGTAGAGAAAACCGGTTTGGTATTTGGAGATTTACAGATTTTATTTCTGCTTGTGCTGCTGTGCTCATTGAATATATAGTTAAGTTTGATTTGATGCTGAAAAATAATAAGCTCTCAACAAATCAATTTCACTAAATTGATAGGCAAATGTTAAGCAGGTGGTTTAGCTTCTGGAGTTGTTTTCTCTATTTACCACATGGCTAAACTCTTGGTTTGAAATAGCAAATTTTTGATTTATGCGATTATCTATGCAGTATTCAGTAGAATATTAACTTCACACATTCTTCTCCTCTCGTTACAGTAAACTAAGACTGGTATACGATTATGTTTGCAAAGAGATCTTTTCTTGCACATATTTTATGATTTTATTTGACTCAGACAATTCCTTAGCTAGTTCCAAATCTTGATTATTCCCTCTTGAAATTCAAACCATGAAGCACTGTGCAATTGGCAATAGCACCAACTCAAATCTCGTATCACTTCTACTAAATATTCTGTCGAATCCATGAGAAAGATTTCTATCATAGACAAGTTGAACACTCTGTCAATTAACAGTCATTTTACAATGGCATACCATGAGTATCTGTGTATTGCCTAACACAAAAACTGACGTTGTAAATGATAAACATTCTTATTGCGTAGGTAGTTCCTTCTCATTTTCCTCCGTATGTAAATATGGAAGACTTATAAATATGCAAAGTATTGGAAACAGGTTGCATTTAATATTTCCATTGTTTGCCTAATGTAAAGTAATATAATTCACCAGCTTTTCCACACACCCTTCTTTCAATTTCATTTGCAAACTGAAGTGGAGGGATGGATTAGGTAAGCAGTAGCTTAATTAGATTGTGTTGACCATCCGAACCACTTTTCTCGGATTATTGATGGGCTCCTTGCATCCTATCCACCAATCTTTCATTTGTGCACAATCATCGGATGATTTTTATTTCTGATCATTCTGCTTTGTGCATGTATGCCTTCTGTCTTGCCTTCAGTAGCTATCAATTCATCTGTTTCCTCCTGTTCTCAATTAGTATCTATAATATGTACATAACTAAATAAGTTTTCTTCTTCTCTATTTGCTCTAAAAAATAATATCATTTTATTTGGGTATAATTCTGTATATAATCGTAGATATAGTAGTATTAGAGATCTCTATAATGTAAATACTTGTTTGGTAATGAATGATATATAGTAATAGAGATAATGCTTACCAAAAATTTACTTTATGAGTATTAATTAAGTGTATGCTCAATATAGACTGCAGCACAGATGTTGTATAGAGACCATTGTTAATTTATTTGCCAGTCTACTGGCTGTATCCTTAAAGTCACAGTCACAAGCATTTTACATAGAAAACAATAATCATATTCATAACAGAGTTTTTGTTGTTTGTCTTCTAGTTATCTGCAGAGCTGTGATGAATGCAAACGTGCAGTAGCCACAGGGAATATTTGTATATTGTTTGAAGGATTGTATTTAGATACTCTTCTGTGTCGGCATGGGTGTTGTTTTCTCTTATGTACGAAGAGTACGAACGCTAAGTTAGTGAAACCAAGTAAATTAAACATAGCAAGCATAATAGATCTTAGGAATATATAAGTTATGCTAGATGATAAATCTGTAGTAGCTACCTACAGAACTGCACTGCACAGAGAACATCGATAAAATAGCTGAGTAAATTTCACATGACATATTATTTTGTTGTAATGCTAATGGCAGGGTTGGAAACAGTTTACCTCCAAGTCATTAGCTTAATGAACGGCGCCTTCTCAGAAAAACCCGATTCTATTGCTAGGATTCTTGTGGTTTATTTACTTATGGGAGTATTAGATTCAAAATCGTTTACAAACTAGAATCAACTGGACTTCATTCCTTTCTTGACTCTCAAACCAGTTCAAATCAAAGGCTTCTGTACATAACTGGCTACACATTGACCAATTAGACACTGTATACGTGTCTCTGTGTAAAACCTAGAGTTGTGCAAATAAACTTCAATTTGTAAAAGAGGAGTGATTTGCCCTTAATGCCTAAAAAGAGCTACAAATCCTATTAGCTAAGTTATTCTTACACAGACATGTATGATTGTTCATTATACAGTAGCAATTTATAATAACTTTGCAAGTATTTCACCAATTCAATCAGATTTTTGTATTCTGAGTGTAATGACTTGTAATTATTGGGAGCTGGGATCTATTTTGTTTGTTTTCCAATAATTTTTACTGCACCAGAACCATTATTACTGAGGTAGAGTAGATAGCTCCTGTCACGCCAATAGTAAAGTTAATACTTATTGTGTTCTTTATTAGAGATGCACGAGACTCGGTTTAAGAAAACCTACATATCAAACCATGTCCGTAGCTACACACGTAGTAAAAGATAGAAAAAGGGTTTTCCTTAATTCCTTCGCTTCAGTGCGATGAATTTCACGTCTGTAACTCGACTTTGACTCAAGCTTGACTTCCCTCGACTCGGTTTTAGGTTCATTAGAGACTGGGCGTTTTTCTGGCTCACATTTTATGTATTTAGGACTTGGAAGGAAGCAATAGATAAAGCATACAAGTATAAAACGGCATTTGCTTTTATGTCAGCTAGTTCAGCTCAGTTCACTGCTTAACTCAACTCAGCTCGATAAAAAACGTCAACTTTCGTGTAAAAGCGCTAAATTTCTCAATAGTTTTCTGTTGGTTATTTAGTTTGAGGAGGAAGACTTTTCTATAGATCCCATATACGGAAAGGTATGGCAAGCCATTAATTATAACTGATTAGAAGAGGTCGAGAGGGTCAAGCGACTGGAAAAATTACTGTTGAACATGCCATCATCAAAGAACATTTAGCATTAGTGACTCTACGCTTTGCTGGAGTGTGGACCAAACTTCATTCTATTAAAATCTGAATTTAATAAATGAGCTCAAATGGTCAAAGGGAAAATATTCAGGATTTTAATACAGTACGATTGTGAAACTAATGATCTTTGTCTTATTCTTAGCTAAGACGCATACATTTCCCAAGAATAATCAAAATGGGGAACAGACAAGCGGCATGTTTCTTTTTCTTCCAACTTTTCACGTTTATTTGTAATAGAATTTTACTAATTTCTTAGTACTAAGGACAAAAACACAATATACGCCTATAAACTTAACTCGTTTTGGTAATATCCAAGGAATTCCTCCAGGCAGGGAAGAAAGACTCGCATTTACTCAACGCAACGCACACATCATAGAAAAACTACATAGCCGTAGCTTAATATCTGTATAACGTGATCAACCTTTATCGTTCTGTTAGTTAACTTTTGCTGGACACGGTAATCAATTTAACAATCTTCTTACCAGTCTCTAGTATGTTAAACTGATTGTGAGTGAATAAGTGAGTGCCAAGCTACATGATACTCCCTGTAGTACAGTAAACTTATCAGATGTTCACATTCGCTTGCCTATTACGATGCATCACTTTACTTTTGTAAATTGCCCAACGAAAACCACAAAAGTGTATGTTCGAACATATCCGTTTTGTAGGGGAAAGGAAAATATCATTAATCCACAAAAAATCTGTACAGGAATTGCTACCCAATTCAAGTTCATTGTGAGTGGTACTAATTGATTCTTGAAGAGATGAATCCAACGGGCACTGATATACCTACGTAGCAAATGAGCAAATGGCAATAGATAAACCTTGAGGACGATTTCCATAGCGTTTAACCTCACTTCCTTTGTCTACCATCGTCTCTGTGGAAAATCCCATGCAAAGAAACATAATAGAGTGATTTTGAATGCTGTAATGCGGTTTGCTCTAATGCCAATTTGCAATCAATAATCTAAGACGAGAGCATGCAACTTCCAACAACTGCAAGAGCAACCAGATTCAAATTACAATAAATGAATCAATTGAAATTACCATTAGGAGCAATTGAGAAGTTGTTGAGGAAATTACAGTAGCTAACAAGCTATGTCCAATCACAATCAACCGAGGTAAATTCCATTCTAATCTATTACACTCTGCCAAGGTAGCTATTTCTGATAATATATCCACTTGCTGTATCTTTCTGCATATACATTTATACCTGGATTACAATATCTGTCCGTCAATATAAAGCCTTACTTGTGACGAATTATTTCCCATCATTTAACCCTCAACATTCTCAAAACTATTGGTTTCTTCTGTTATCTACCAACATTTTCAGGTTCCTACCGTATGATCTTAGGATATGGACAATATGATTAACTTTTCATATATTAAATTGCAATTCATAATTATATATGCAAATTAGCACAATAAATCACAAAAGCCATAAACTCTCTTACCAATGAGGAAGTGGGATGCATAATACTTTACCACAACGGCTTATACCTGCCAAAATAGAACTCGCATATAAGAACATTAGTCCAATAATATTATTAGCTCAAATTCACAGAAAAAGAATTTACTTCGCCTGCACACAATTAATACGTATTAGTTAAGATTATTATGTGATACTAGTATTAGCATCAGGTGTTGGCATATCATATTTTATATTCAAGTATGTATTTAGATAGAGTATGCCATTTTTACCACAAAAGAGATTTTAAGAGAGTCGATTATTTAATGAGTTGACAAAACCCAAATTTTTAATGTTAACTTGTAGTAGCTTTTTACTAAAATTATTAAACAGGTGTAGTTTAACTGGAAATGGATATTCAGCAGATTATCATAAAGATTTTTATACTTATACCTGTATACGGAGTAAAGGCCATTTTACAATGTCTATGAAGCTACACGTAATAATCATAATAGTACTATCCGTAAAGACCATCCGTTTTGTTTATCCATATTGTCTAGTACTGTCTAGTGTCACGAATGATTCCTCTGAGTTAGAGTAAAGAGCCCGCTGCCCCTAATAAATTGTAATTAGGGAAATTCTCTTGAAACGTTTTACGATCTGTAATGACCATCAATTTATGAAGTAGGGACGGCCTCTTCTTGTGTATGTTCCGTCGGTTTGAATTCTGTTGGACTCAGGTATTGTGTGTAGTCCTCCTCTTCCTAATTTAATACTTTGAGCTTGTAAATGACAGTCCCTTGCTCCGCAAAGAGTCTAGCCATGAATTGGTGTACATTATACCTACTTTATGGCCTATGATACTTTTATTATAGCCAGTTGTCTATAGAACTGCGCAATAATATATTGCGGTGTAAATTATTTTATAAGATAGTTAGAAATTACGCGAGCACTTCTGCGTTCAATGTTTTAATTTCTTCGTTAGCAACATTATTACGGACAGTGCAGGTAGACAAGAGAAGACCTCATGTCAAAGAATTGAACGAAACCAGGGGCAGTTCTCTGTCATTATCATTAGTTCATTGCGTCAATTAACCACAATCAAAACGACTACAAGATATTTTGCTACTTACAATTAGAGTAATCACGAACAATGGAGGATAATTGCTTTTAATTGAGCCAACTGCCAACAGCGTGAGTTGATAATAACATTATGATTACAATTTGTCCTATACCTATGCATTACATTTATAACAACAAGCCCTAACTACGTTGTTCAGAATTGCAAATCCACCTTCCAGGCTGCGTGCGTAAAAAATAATAGATTTAATAGAAGGCTGGTCTACTTTGATTTGTAGGTAGGTACTTGTGTGCATTTTATATTAGCACGATAATGTTATGTGCATATGAAAATAAATTAGCGAACCAATCTCCTCTACCTTGCTATTACATCCCTTTATGGCCAACTTTAAGGTAGCTAGCATGATTTTGTATTAAGCTTTCATTGTCAGCCAGCAAGATTCAGTAGACAGATTAATAGAAATTGCCAAGTCAAAATTGGAAGTTTGCATAGCGTGTTTCCTTATCATTTTACACGAATCCTCCTGCGCACGTAGAAGGTAGAACGTTAAATTGTAGGAAGGAAAGCAAATAAAAGCTTGGAAATCTAACCAACCCTCTATGATACTACAGCTCTGTGTACACACTGTGTAGTGCTATAAACTTGAATGATTCCATCAACCAATTCCTTGGTTCCTATTAAATTCTGACATTCCTCATGCTGATTTCATTTATTATTTCTATTACACACGTAGTTACTGGTACACGTAAAATTAGCATAGTGCATAATACATGTCTAAATGTAACTCCAGTGAATGAAGATGCATAGATACACACATGTAGGCGTACAAAGTCTGTAATGTATGCTATGAATATGTATAATGAGGAATGGAAGTTGAGACGAGCTACTAACAAACGATCATTTCACTAACGTCCACGAATCTCAGATCTTATTCCATGTAGCAGTAGTGGTAGGCTATTGTACAGGATTAACATAGGAGTCAAGCGCATCACATCAGAAGCAGTTGATCTTTATTATGTGAAATAAAAGCTTTGGTTCAACTTAGTTTGCTACGTGAAGGGTAAACTGTTACCGCCTCCTTTTTTCAGGTTGGCTTTCCCTGTCTTCGTGGAGGCGGCCTTTCGCATAAATTTCCCTGCCCTCCTCTTTACTCCACTTGACTTGGCTTCACTCGACTCAATTTGCCGTTGTCCTGTGTTATTGTCCATGATGTGATGATGTTTCCTTTGGCTATGCTCACTTTTAGCTGCTAACCTGCACATACACTGGGCTATAGAACAACAGATGTATGTTGCAGTAAAGGAAACCAAAATACTTGTAGGAGCTATAGAGATCATTAAGGTCGAGTGTTATATAGATACTAACTGTGTGTATAGTAAGTGTTATGTACTTAAGTTCACCTGGGTTGACTTGGATTGGCCTGGAGGCTATTATTTCTTTATAAGCTATACACATTAATCTTCTTACCTTTGTACAAGTTAAGTGTATCCTAATGCAATACTATGCGTTAAATTCATTTAAGAGTGGGTAACTGGTAGGAGAGTAGACGAGAGCAAAGGTGGGCTGGCCTATCCTATCCTAGTGTGTTCACGTAGTCAAACACTTATTACACTACATTAGCTCAGCTTTGTATTATCCCATTGTGCGATGTGTACTTCTATTGTCTACCTGTTTTCTACCCCCAGTTGCTCTACTACATCTACTCGCAGCTCACTTTCAGTTCTGTGAGAAACTTCATCCTATGTGGTGTGCTCTGCCTCATCTCCTTTATTGCGTCTCCCTGATACATCTCAACTAATAGGTCAACAGTGCTTAACTTGCCACTCTGAATATTTATATTATTCCTCCTACTACATTCACACAACACAAGGATTTAATTCGCTCTAGTGACATTTCGCATACACAATTATCCTATACACTATACTGCATCTACAAGAAACTCATCACTCATTGACAGTTTTCGTTACACAATCAGTGTGATTTGAAATGAATTCAATCTTGTGACTCGGATCTAAGTGTACCGGTTTTACATATAACTGTGATTGCAGTAACTAATAAAATTCTAAGAGAGCCAAGCCGGGTTGAGCGTTTAATGTACGCTGACCGGCACTATTGCTCAATTTGAACTGTGCAGTTATGATGGACTTGACGTGTAAATCCAGTGAGAAAATGATCTCCAATGAAAAGCCGGTGACTCATGGCCGTCCGGCCAAAACCTTGTTTTCTATCCGAGACCTAGTCAGATGTGACAATGAACCAAGAGGTAATTTTTTTAATTTGCACTTACATTCTAATGATATGTTAAATTAGATTACATTATCATTTTCATGATTGCTGGGTTTCGATGAAATGTCTATATCTATCTAAATTATTATATCCTCAATTTTCCAATTTAGCAAATTATTTCAAATCGAATTTGATCTTAACATAAAATAAATAGATTCAGTAGCAACATTTGGTACTCAGATAATAGATACCTGCCTTATGACTACATCTGGGTATTGTGTTCATGTTTTTGTACAGTTCGATGAGTTCGGTGCATTTATGTTGTCGTTTAGCACGTAGTAGGCTTGTTTGATTGTAAAAACGAGAATTAAAAGAGCGGAGTTTATAGTTCTACTTCCCTTGCGTATTCATCAATTGGAAACCGAACCAAAGTATGGAAATTCAGAGACAGTGTCATTATCATGTGTAATTGCGTTTGAAGTCATAGGAGTAGATGCTAAAAGAGAAGTTTATGCAGGAAGCAGTTGTCATTGTTTTATGTGCTTTGCACATTACGACTTCCATTAGTATAAAAAGTGGTACTCTTAACTTAAATTATATGACTTAAAAATGGCATTGTACATAGAACGTGATTACTGGCAAGTGTAAGTTACCTTTAGAAATTAAAAAGGTGGTACAGAGACTCATTAACTTTACTTTTATTACTTCTCGCATATTTAACCTTTGAAAAACTCGACTCTATCTTCTTTTACTGGTAGACAGATAACAATACTCTTTTGTTGATACGGTACAAACAAACCAAGTTTTTGTAGCGTCAAGATTAGCATTAGTACCACACACTCAGGTTATATTCGCTACTTCGTGATTGATTATCTATAGACTTTTTTGCCAATAACGCATTTTATTACAGATAGTTCAAGAAGTTAATGTTATAAAATTAAACAGAAATAATTCCTTGCTATTCTCAAAAATTAACATTTTCGAACATGCTCTCAAAAACGATTGTGATTTTAGGATAATGAATTATTTTAACTAGACTCTCATAAAACACATTTGCATTAATTTATTGATTCAAGAATGCATTTTGAAATTGAGTGTAATAAACGTTTCACACATGAGAAATGGTAAGAGCCATGAGTAGCTCCTAATTGTAACTGTGTTTGGATGTAAATTTTAATGGAAACTAAACTGCAGCTCATTAGAGATTAGAGTTAATAACTTGAGAGCTTTTTACACGTAGCGAGATATTATTAAGAGCAGTTAGTGGAATACGAGATGAAGATAGAATAATGTTATCTATGTTACGTTTTACTTGCCTTCTCTATATGCACAGTGCATGGTAGACAATTAGCTTAGTGGGTATTCTCACGTCAAAATAAAAATAACATTTCATGCACAATGCAGTAAACATTCTGTTCAGAGTTTTATGAAGTTTAAAGTACGTGTGATGAGATACAGATAAACATTAGTTAACTAAAACATTAAAAAGTATCTTTGTTCTCCGAGACAATTATGGCTTCGACAGACGATAACAGTTTCTAGCTTTAACATAAATAACTAATTTAAATGACAACTCCATGCGCTAACTACATGTTCACTAATAATTCCCTTGCTACCCACAGCACAATTTCACTTATATTATTAAATTGCTCTGGCTGTTCACATTATTACTGATATACCTTACCAATATAAATATAATAAAGTACAGCTGTATTATAAGCAATACTATGATCATTATGCATATGTATATTAACCTACCTGAGCGTAGAGCTATATTTTTCCAATCTACATAGTCAACATTAAGCAACGCTTGTAACAATAAGTGACATGACATGAAGGAAAGCAATGAGCACTCTATATTAGAGTAGATCCTGATTAGCATTAGATTATTATTGTGATACTTTGCTTATTAACATTCCACACTAAATGACTTGACAACATTAAACATACATAGCTAGGTAGTTAATAGCTAAAAAATCACTCCTAATTGGATCGTAGCCAGTTTTGTCTGCTTTTCAATTGTATCTCTAATTGTCTACCTATAGTGTTATGTTATGATCAATTACTGCCAGTTAACTTTTTTCCATACGCTCTGACGTATTGTGCAGGTGCAATAAATAACAATAAATGCATTAACAGTTTCATTAGATTACTAGTATTGTCTGGGTTCAGTATTGTCATTGTAGTTATAATTAAGCTACTATGTACCTAAAGCTAATAGCTAATTGTATCTTTTCCATCTTTGCACTACATCCTCAGAATGCATTGTCAACTCTAATTTTTTAAATGTTCTCAGTGTATACCTTAATTACACTTACTAGCACTACAAGTGTCCTTAGAAATATTTTCAATTCAATAAATTGTTGAATACTGTATATACACGTATTTTATAGGTATTTAAGAATTAGTCGGTTCTAATATTATCATCAGAGTAAAATTGTGAGCTGTATTATGCAAGAAAACAAATCTGACGAAATAAATTAAAGAATACCCATTTTGTGTTTGCTCTGTAAGGGGGCGTGGTGGAGAGGTCACGAAAAGATCATTAGTCTTCAAAAAATTAACGTAATTAGTTCAGCAATTATCATCTGGCACCAGAAAGATCTTAAAGCATTTTTATGGCTTCGCTTTACCATTTACTAGACTCAAGATGAGTTTACTTGACTTGACTTGATTCACATTTTTCTCTTTTCCTTCATGCTCAGTTGTTTTTAAAAAACATTAGGATTCTAATACAGCTAACGATATGATATACTTAAAATTCAACTATATGCTACAAAATACTTTAGTGCTTACTCATAACGGGGAGGAAAAGAGACAAAAGCATAAGTCATAGCACAGGAAGACTTGGAATACTTTACTTTGGTAATGATACGTTTTGTTAGCTTAACTTCTTCAGTTCCCTACTCTTATATAAGACTTGTATTAAAAAGAAAATTACATTACTGTACTAATGTCAAACATTGTACATGTGAACGTAAACTATAAGATAAAAAATCTCTTTGTGATGCGTACCATATACTATAGTAGACGTGTTTTTGTTGGTGGTCTTTATTCTCATTTGGTCTTTGCCTTATTAGGTTAAATGTAATTAAAACTGTGCTTTTTAATATTCAATTCTAATTGCACAAAGCATAACCTTCGGTTTTGGGAATCCCTTTATTAATAGCAGATCTAAATAGTTTAGTTCATTACATTTAATATTCATTTACAGAAAATAAAGATAAGTATTTATGCAGGTACTGAAGTACTAATACCGAATATCTTATTTCCTGCAGCAAATAATTAGCATTCGACATACCGCGAAGTAGGTAGGTTGAAAAATGGAATGCTAAATATACATCAGAAAAAAGTAAATGCGTAAATAGATAGAATAAAATGGACAAAGTTATTGTTTGGTAAAGCAAAATTTAGTAATACCTATAGTAGATGTACTACTTTTGAATGTCTATCATCACATGAATTTTTTATCCAATGAAAATTGGTAATTATATGGTGTACAGACACGATTAGGGCGAAATAAAGTACAAACGAGGACATTTTATATAAATGAGAGATAAAATAATGACATGAGCATGGGCTCTAATAGAATTATACACATCTGTTATACCAGGTGATTTCCACTTGATTTGATTCAATTTGATTTGGTTGCATTACATTGTTAGTGCGCTAGCTACTCTCACCGCTTTATAACGGAGAGTCGCTTGCAACAATAGCGTGGACAGTGTGCATTAAGTTTCTATTACCATTACTTGAAGATTAGTGGAGATTATCCTAGATCAGATATGTGAATGCAAACATTTAAGATTTTGATAAAAGCCTAGAGCCAACCTTTCACATGTTCCTGCCAGATTACATTAAGTTCTAATTACCTCTTGCATTTAAATAATTTGACACGCCTCATTTCTTGCGTCTTAGTCTGTGCTACAATTACAGTTTAGAATTACATTAGAGTTACTTTCAAGAGGCTAGTCAGGCAAAATCAAATCAAATGAGTTGCTAAATAATGAAATCATGCGAGAACATATTAATCTTAAAACTTGAGCTTCAGCATGTTCATTTCACTCCAGGTATGTAATTCAACACACTTTATTGCATTCTATGTGCAATTACTAAATTCCTTTGGCATTTACCATAGCGCTAGATAATTGTGTTACTGTTTCGATGGATTTCCATTAACATGAATTAAAATATAAACACTGTGATACAGAATGAATCAGGAACGAGAATTTTGCATCGAAAAAGACTAAATATTATTGTTGCTGCACTTATTTAATACTATAGAGCCTACAGTAGAGTATGAACTAGAGGCAGAATGCAAATTATATAGGTATTCACATTCATGTCCGTAAACGTGAAAAGGGTCAACCGTTACAAACAGAGTTGATTTAAGTTGGTTAGTCCTCACCTAGTGCTATTACTCCTTGTAATTGTAATAGTTTTGCAGAAAAAAGTAATTAAGCTAGTAAAAACGGTTTAATATTATGTACACTCACAAGAACAAATCTTAAGTGTATGTAGTAGTATACATATTATCCACAAAAAATCTCTAATTTAATACAGGTTGGTTGTCATACATTCACAGTATGGAACTTACAAGTGAACAGTCTTATTCTAAATACTTATACTTATGATGATGGTAAAAAATAAATTAAAGTACACTCACAAGACGTGCATGCATAAAGTGATTGCATTAGATAGGAGTCAAAAAGTTAAATTGGATTTAAATTATGTTTGTCGGCACTCCGGTCCAATTCCACGATAATTCTTCTCTCTATTGTATTCTGCGTATCTGCATTGTTTGCTATAACTCAACTGGACTGTGCACTGCATTGTAAATACGTTAAGTCAGTCTTTCTTCTCTGTCTCTTCTATTTATATCCCCAGCAGCCCCTACTTCAATTTTTACAGACAGATTATATTGTTAGGTAACTGGGGATTGATATTGTATACACATAACACTTTTTATCCCGCAGTATCTACTTCGCTTCATTTCATTCTTGTCTATGATATTTATAGATTACATTATCCCACTCTCATACAAAGATATTATGGATGATGATAATTTGTAATGATGATATCAGCAGAAATTCATATTACCTTCTTTTATTTTTAATCCACTTACAATCATACTCAGGTGCAACTTATACCTGTCTAAGTAGCATATACCTATAACTCCGTAATATTATTAAGTGTACAATGCAAGTGGGAATCTGTAGTGCTTCCAAATAAAGGGTAACTGATAAAAAGTGAGGTGGCAAAATGAACCGAGTCATCGACAGCTAATTTCAAAGGTGAAAAATAAATTAGTGCTTTGTTACTATGCATTAGTATTTATTGCATTCAACACTACATAAAACATAGCAAACATAACACAAACATACATAAAACAGCCAACATGTACTTGTACGCAATCTTGTCTGTCTGGTTAAGTTTTATTTTGCTCTACGCTCTCTCCTGATCTATATTCTCTATTCCTATAAAATCTTTCAACACAATCGTTATAAATTGATTAATGCGCTTTATTATCAATCTTTACAATTTAAGCGTTTTATATGCATATTAATATAAGTACTAGCACTATACAGCAGCACAACTTCGTAAATGTTTATGTTACTGAATATTAATTTAACATGGTCAAAAAATATTCTTGTAAGTAGTTGTGTGTGATCTCAAATATAAGACATACAGTTCTACTATTAATATTGATTCGTACCTACCAATTGAGATATAGAATGTGTATTATTTAGTCTTATAGCATTATTATACATATACGAGAGTTAAAAGTTTGAATAGAACATGATATGTTGTTTTGTAGACTAATTGTACACCTATAGATTAGTATGATTGGGTTACTCTATTAGTAATAGAAACAAATTGACCTTTTCCATTATGCCGAGTAATTGCTCCCTTTAGCTATTGTTGAACTGTTGCGTTTTATTACTGCGCTGAGACTATCTGACTTCACGTTCTGTTATTTCATTGTGTTAAGCTTTACGGATAACTTTTGTGGAAAAAATCACTCTGATTTGGTTACACAGAATGACTAAGGCGGAGAAGGTGGAGGCGAACAAAAGGGAAACAACAGGAATTACTTACACCACACCACATCATGGCTCTGTCTCCACTTATTGTTAGTATTGTTGAAATGTGCATGTGGTCCTCTGCTACGTACTACCTATGCTGTTTGGTTAGTTAGATTTGATAGTGTGATAGTCCTTTAGGTAGTTTGTATTTCCATAATCGAGTCCCCTTTGCCTTTAGGCTCACCATTGAGATTCAGCATTTATTGCACGCATAGCCAAGATATATTGTCTAAACTTGACAGTATTATACAAGTCTGCTCTTTAGTATAGTCAACACGCTAAATTATTATTGTGATATGAAGTGTAAACTTGCTAAGCTTTAGCTATACAGTAAACTTCTGTATACATTAGCGTATAATGTACTTGAAATGTGATACAATTCGTATTTAACAAAAGGAATACGCTGCTATATACAGAACGATTGAGTTAATGCGTCTGAGTATTCAACTATCAGATATATAGAAGTGTATACGACTTAAGTTATATGCTGTGTCTTTTCTTAACATGTTGTGGCTAAATTCAGTGGAGACTCAATTTGATAATGTGGACTATTAACTCTGTAATGTAAAGCTAAGCTCATCTTCCACATTATGCTCTTTAGAATTTTTTCTTTGCTGGATCCAATGCAACCCAATCCACCGATTAGTTTCTTTAGTGTCGCTTAAAGTCAGCTTATGCCTCCAACTGTCTGTTTCTATTTCACTATTCTGCGCCTACTATCTTCTATTTCGTCCGTAATGACTCCTCTCAAGCCTACTCATCATTACTCAGGTACATTGTCCGCTAAATCATCAGGCTTCAACACCTCCGCCTTGTGTACTACTAATGCGAGTTAACTGCGGTTATCAATTTGTTGTAGCGTAGCGGCCTGGCGCCTTCAATTTAATCGACTATGTCCAAAATCCTATGGGATTTCTCACTTACTGGAAGCAACCTCTACTTACATTAAAAACTAATTAAATAGATCAATACAACAAAGATTAATTCAAAATCTCTATATACTCCCATTTTTCTTCTCCAAATAACAACTGATTAACTTTCCAGATTTATAAAGTAGATTAACTGAAGACAATTTGAAATTTAATTGCCTCCACGCGGTCTTTAATGTACCAGTATAGTACTACAAGAGACAAATGAACAAACATAATTTCCTTATGTCATTTATTTTTTAACCAAAACCCTTTTAAGTAAATCTGTCCGACTCATTAAATTCAAATATTTATATTTCATTAGATAGTAGAGACAATAATATATATATAAACTATAACCTTATATATCTATATGAAGCATTCCCCATGCTCTGCATGTTACAACGAGAAATTATAGGTGTACTTTTGCGGCGTTTTGATTGGCTGATGCATTATAGA